>PVJI01010731.1:0-59231 GCA_004026765.1 Micronycteris hirsuta | reverse complement strand
TTTATTGATTATGCTGTTACAGTTGTCCCACTTTCCCCCCCTTCTTGACCCCCACCCCCTTACCCCCCTTTCCCTACCCTTTAGTTTTGTCCATAGGTCATACACATAAGTCCTTCTGCTCCTGTACTTCCTATACTATTCTTAACTTCCCCCTGTCTGTTGTCTACCTACCATTTATGCTACCTGTTCTGTGCCCCATCCCCACCCTCTCCCCCTACCACTCCCCTGTTGATATTCCTCCATACCTTATATAACACCCTTTAACATGTCATACAATAAAGGCCGGGTGGTGATGAACTTCTTGAACTTGACCTTATCTGAGAAGCACTTTATCTGCCCTTCCATTCTAAATGAAAACTTTGCTGGATAGAATATTCTTGGATGTAGGTCCTTGCCTTTCATGCCTTGGAGTACTTCTCTCCAACCCCTTCTTGCCTATAGGGTCTCTTTTGAGAAATCAGCTGACAGTCTTATGGGGATTCCTTTGTAGGTAACTGTCTCCTTTTCTCTGGCTGCTTCTAGGATCCTTTCCTTATTTTTGATCTTGGGTAATGTAATTATGATGTGTCTCGGTGTGTTCCTCTTTAGGTCCAACTTCTTTGGGACTCTCTGAGCTTCCTGGACTTCCCAAAAGTCTATTTCCTTCACCAGCTTTGGGAAATTCTCCATCATTATGTGTTCAAATAAGTTTTCAATTCCTTGGGTTTCTTCTTCTCCTTCTGGCAGCCCTATGATCCATATGTTGGGATGTTTACAGATGTCCTGGAGGTTTCTGAGCCCCTCCTTCGTTTTTTTAATTCTTATTTCTTCATTCTTTTCTGGTTGGATGTTTTTTTCTTTCTGCTGGACCACTCTATTGATTTGAGTCCCAGTTTCCCTCTTATCCCTATTGGTTCCCTGCAGATTTCTCCTCATTTGTTCAAGCAATTTTGATAATTTTTCATCGAATTCTGTGAGCATCCTGATTACTAGGGTTTTAAACTGTGCATCTGATAGGTTGGCTATCTCTTGGTTGGTTAGTTCTGGAGCTTTGATCTCTTCCTTTCTTTGGGCCATTTTTTTCCCTCAGTGAGCCTGTTACTGTAAGGAGGGTGGAGCCTTGGGGTTCACCTGGGCGGGGAAACTCACAGTCGCTGTGTTGTGATGTAGCCTGTGGGGGCGGGACCTGAGAGCACAATGGCGCCTTCTCCGCTCTCTGCACCCACACCACCTCCTGCAAGCAATTGGAGCCCCTCTGCACTGGCTATGGGGGTCACTCCGGGGTCGGTGGATGGGCTGCACAGCTCCAATCCCCCGTGGGTCTCCCTAGAGAACTCTCCTGTGAGGCTGGGAGTTCCTCCCGCCGCCAGCTCCACCCCCACAGGCGCTCTCAATCTGCGCTGATGGATTGTGCCCTGCTTTCTCTCCTGGTTTGTCTGCCCACGAATGCGGACCTGCCCAGTCCACCAGTCTCGGCCCCACTGGGTCCGGATGAGCCAGGCACTGGCCGCACTTTGGTCAGGCACTCCCGTCTGGGTGTGCTGCAGCCCCGCAGGAATCGCCCCTCCAACCACGGTCCTGCCATCTGCTCACCAGCTCGCTGCAGAGTCACCGAGCACTCTCCCTCCGCCCTGCTCCTCCTGCTCACCAGACTGGATGAATGTATCTTCTTTAATTCCTTGGTTGTCGGACTTCCTCTCAATTTGATTTTCTGTCAGATCTGGCTGTTTTTGGTTCGGTAAATTTCTGTTTTTTTCCTTGTTAGGCTGTGCAAGGAGGCATGGCGCCCTCACCTATGCCGCCATCTGGCTGGAAGCCCGAAATAGAAGAATCTGTCTTTTCATAGACGATTGGCTACAGAAGGTGTGGGCTACTCCTCAGCCAGAGAAAAGGTTAAATACTGCATCTTCACATCATGGGTTGACCTTGAGAATATCATGCTGCGGCTGGGGACTGGGAACTTTCCACGGCAGCGTCCCCAGCAAGCACCTCGGGACCTGCAGGGCGGTTCTCTCCTTCTCTCTCGCACTCACCTATTAGCTTTCTTCTTCTTCTTTTTTTTTTTTTTAAGATTTTATTTATTTTCAGAGAGAGGAGAAGGGAGGGAGAAAGAGCAATGAATGGTTGCCTCTCACATGGCCCTCATCTGGGACCTGGCCCTCAACCCAGGCATGTGCCCTGACTGGGAATCTAACCGGGGCCCTCTGGTTCCCAGCTCGCTATCAATCCACTGAGCTACACCAGCCAGGGCAAGCTTTCTTCTTAATAAGCAATATCACTATTATTTTAATGATGGCCATATGCCATCATGAATTCTAAATTATTAATATAAACATTGAAACAAACACATTTATTTAATCAACAGATGCTTACATGAGGTCTGTAAGCATTCAGAGTCAATATGCTAATACAGTTGCCCTAGGTGTGATGGGAAGCAGATTATTCTCACCTGCTCAGTACATTAGTGGACCATAGGTGTCTACATCGAAGGGGAATGATCAGTCATTGTCCTATGTACATTGTTTTTTGTATCTTGTATCTTCTTCAATAAATGTCTCATTGCACATACTGTGCAGCTGGATGCTTTCTGGACAGATCTGTGTTTAAGACCACTACTAAGAAAAAATTACTGTCATGTATTCAAAAGTAATACATAAAGATGTAATTTTTAAAGGCCTGGAATAATACAAAGAAGTATGATAAATTTCTAGAGTCAAAATTTTTACTTAACATGAAAGTCATACGATCATTAATTCATAAATTTGTGTTTCTTTATTAATGATCTGTAGGCCCCTTACCAGAGATGACTTCCTTCAGTATTGTGTCTCTGAAAATATCTTTATTTAATAGGTTATCTGTTCTAGGTTGACAGTTCTTTTTTGGCCACTAATAAGAAAATTGGGATTAAGTGTCACATTAGGACATACCACATTCCTTATCACCAATGGAAGAGTGTTCTGCTAAAAATTGAAATATGTAAATAAAACATCTGTTACAACAAAAAGGGAAAGGAGCTTTAAAGGATACCTTAAATAGTTGGTATCTCTGAGTTTGCACCTGAGGGCTGCTCTGCTGGAGCTATTACTAGAATTGGGAGGTGGGATGATGAGGTTAGAGATGATAGAACATCTCTATATCTTTCTTATCTCATTTTTTCTTTCATTTACCTCTCTCTGGTTTCTACAGAGCAAGAGCTTTACTATCTTGTGCTGGTATTGAAAGCATTGATCTATATGGCATGATAACTATATCACTAAATTTAACTCTACATACTAAAATCGGAACCTTGGAGGTAAAACTTAAATTTAACCTAAATTGCTAACATAAGGTTAATTGTGAAGTGGCTACCTTACTAAGTATCAGGAGCGTTTTTTATAATTTTTATTTATCAAATCATAGGACATTACACTGGAAACTAAGTGAAGGGCACAGTCTTGGTGGGCGCAGTGTTACTGTCTGCTGACTGTATCTGAACTGCATACCTCGCCGAGGGAAGAAAGATAGAGATGAAAATAATTTGACTATGAAATAGAGGGAATATGATGGACGATGGAAAGAAGATGCATAACTGCATCATCACGTTAAGGGAGAAATGCAGAAGCTTTTTACTCACAAGGGTATATACAGAAAAATAACATTACTCAGGTATGTGTCTCAAATGTAGACCAAGAGATAGCTGATGCTGGGAGAGACCACCTGACTTATTTTGTCAGGCAAAGGGGAATTAGATGATTGTTGACTGCAGATTCTGCCTAAAGACTACATATAGGTAATTTGGAAAACAGCTGTGAAACACACCCCTTTATGACTTAACTGACTGGTAACAAGTTAGAGCTATCATTTTGTTCATGATTCATAATACTGAATTATTATGTTTGAATTGCAATTTTTTTTAGATTTTTATTTATTTTTAGAGAGAGAGAGGAGGGAAAGGTGAAAGAGTGGGAGAGAAACATTAAGGTGTGGTTGCCTCTTGGTGACCCATACTGGGGAACCAGCCCACAACTCAGGCATATGTCCTGACTGGGAATCAAACCAGTGACCCTTTTGTTCGCAGACCAGCAATCAATCCACTGAGCCACACCAACCAGGGCTAAATCTCACAGGATGGAAACTGCTGAATAGATAGTGGTGTAGCTATGAATAAAGGTGCACCCATGCTAATACAGTTAAACTGGGTGTGATAAAAAGCAGGTTATTCTCACCAGCCCAGTACATTGGAGATTGTTTTGCTTCTTTGACTATGACATGGAAACATGGGTATGCTGACTCTAAGTGACAGGGAACTTGAATAGTCTCAGAGGGCTTTGTCAGCATGATGCTGAGGGGTCACATACCCTTTCAGGTCTGGAGGTTCTACTTCTTTGAAGCCTTGTGACACCCTAAGACTGAGCTGTTATTGGGGATAGAATGTATCAATGAATAGTTTCATTGGACAAACGATACTTGGAGTGCAAACAATGTACCCAAATTGTACCCAATATATGAACATCAGTAGTGTTCAACCTAACAGCGACATACCTAGCACCTTACTCTGCAGTGACTCCATTAGGCTCTACATAACTCGGGTAGATTGTTGAATATTCTAATTAAAATCTTTGCCGTAAATTGTGTTAAAACTCTTTACAATAAATCATGCAAGTAGAAATGTTGATAAATGAGTTTGCTTGATGGATCTGGTCTTCCTTACTAAGAGGACAATTTTAGCATCATTTCTCCACTCTTCTACTAGTGGGGAAGACATAGGAGCATTTTTGTTTTATTTCAAAAAGATAATTTTTATTCTGAAGCAATTCCTTTAGTCTAAACCAATAAACCACAAAAAGAGGAATTAAGTCCTTGAGGAAATGCATTAGGTCCATGCTCAAAACACATTTAAAACATTCAGCCTATAAAGAAAGTAGCCAGTAGCCATAAGAAACAATCTACATTTTTATTTCTGTCCTCAAGTTGTAGCTTAGAATGCAAAGGATTGGTAATTAGGTGGTGGAGATCATCATTAAATAGAAAACCAAGTAGAAAGAGTAAAAGAGAGCTTTTATGAGCAGTCAAGTTTATTCTATTGATGAAATGGGAAAGTGCCTTGTTTCTTTAAGAATACCGAGGTCACTAGGTATTCATAGGCACTGAATTGGAGGAAACCGCCCTGGGCTAATTGCCATGTGCTGTGTTAAAGCTAATAAAGTTTTATGCTAAGTGCCTGATGAAGCTTGCTGAAGTAACAGATTTTTCGTTAGGCTAGGGGAAATCGCAAGATACTTTGACCTAAACAGGAGAAAGGGTGATGAAGAGATGGGGAAAAAGAGAGAATAGGGTTGTAAAATTCATGAGTAAGAAAATAAGATCTAATGAGCAAAATGAACTAACAAAACAGAAACAGACACGTAGATACCTATGAGTAGAACAGACTTACGTAGGAGGAGATGGCTGTTGGGAGGAGGGTTGGGAGGCAGGTGAAAAAGGCGGAGGGATCAACAACAACAGGCATGGACCGCACAGCAGCTCGGTGACTGGGACGGCGGGGCGGGAGGGGGGACGAGAAGGCGGGCAGAGGGGGCTACATGGTGGCGGAAAGAGACTTCACTGTGGGTGACAGCGGCACATTCAGGGTGCAGACGATGTGTTGTGGAGTTGTACACTTGAAACCCGTGTGGTTTTATTCACCAATGTCACCCGAACAAATTCAGTTAAAAAAGAAAAGAGGTAAAAAATTGAATGGGAAGCAGATTGAAATGCTTATTTGGTCCCCCTTATTGATAACCTACAGTGGTTTTGTCTATGTTATAAAAGGCTCATTGCATATGTTATTTTTTAAATTTTCATAACATTTGACACTATTTTATAATTATAAACCACTCAAAGAAGTAATCTTTATTTTACAAAATTACCTGATAATTTCCATTAAAAATATTACTACTTAAAAAAATGAATTAAGTCTCTACTTTGAATATTAAAGCAATAACTTAACCATTATGTTGAATATATTGTAAAATATTCTAAATAATTTTATAAAATATTTTATAATTATATAATGTTAATTTAGTGCATATATAAATTTAAATGTCTAGATTAACAAATATTGTCTTTAATATATCCGATTAAGGCATTTTGAACAATTCTCTTATTATTTATTGCTTAAATGTCTGGTCTTGTGTTTCACTTGCATGTTTAGTAAAAGGATAAGCAGGCAACCCAGGGTGGTAGATAGAATAATACATATATTCACCAAATAACTCATATCCCAAATATACAGAAAGAACTACACATAGTAAAGGAAAGATAGATCAAGATAGCTCCCCTTTAAAAAGCAAAATCTTTAAACAATTACTTCAGAAAATAGAATATCAAAACAGCCAATGGAATATAAAAATATATCCAATGTAACCATTGTGAAAGTATAAGTTAAAACTCTAAGGACATACAACCATTACACATCTACAAAAGTGACTAAAAATAAGAAGACAGATACAACTAAATCTTGGCAAGAATATGGCCTAATTGAGACCCTAATTTGAATTTTAACACTATTTTAGGAAGTCCTCTGGCAGTATCTACTATAGCGGTGTATGTGTATACCATATGATCCTGCATTTTTCTCCTAGGTAATAACTTAATAAAAAATGCATATACATACTTACTAAAAACATGTTAATAGAGTCATTATTCAAAATAGGTCCAAACTGGAGCTTACCCAAATGTCCATTAATGGTAGAAAGAGTAAATCAACTGTGGCATACTCACACAATGCAATTCTATGCAGCGATGAGAAAGAACTATTAGCAACTAAAGGTAATAATATGTATGAATATAGCAAACATAACATTGAGTAAAAGAAACATTTGAAAAAATTTAAAAATAAATGTACTTATGAAATCTTCAATTTTTCTAATAAATGATACAGAAGGGAAGAACGAAAGAAAAATAAGAGTAATAATAAAATAAACAATAAAAAATCGCCCAGATTGGGAAAAAAAAGTTCCCAGATTAAATGATCTCACTTAGTCTTAAACAACACATATCATAGGAAATAATAGTTTAATATATTTTTCTGAAGTTTAGAATATCAAAAGTACATTTTTCTTTTTTTAAATTGTTGTCCAAGAACAGTTGACTCCATTTCCCCCCACCACTCCCTCCCACACGAGCCATCCCCTCCTCCCACCCTCCATCCTACCCCCTTTGGCTTTGTCCATGTGTCCTTTATACATGTTCCTCGACAGCCCTTCCCCTTTTCTGCCCATTATCCCCCATCCCCTCCCACCTTCCCTCTGGTTCAAAGGCACATTTTTTAAAGCAATGTGTTATCTGGAAAAGATAAAACTCAGGTATTATATTTACTCTTCATCAGCAAGACTAGCTTTTAGAAAACAAGGTAATGAGATCTTCAACGTTTTGGAGAAAACAACATTGAACTAAATATTCTGAAAGCAATTATTCAAAATGTTAAGAAGTAAAAATATAAACAATTAAAAAATGGTGTATGTTATGATCTGAATGTTTGCCTCCCCCTTACAAATGTATATGTTGAAATCATACTGTCCAAATATAATAGTATTAGAAAGTGGAGATTTTAGGAAGTGCTCACTTAGGTTATGAGGGTGGAGCCTTCATGAATGGAATCAGTTTCTTCTTGTTGTTGTTTTAAAGGGACTCCACAGAGACTCATGTCCACCATATGAAGACTCAGTGTGAAGGTGCAACTGTGAACCCAGAACTGAGCCATCACCAAAATGTGACTATGCTGCCACCTTGATCTTGGACCTCCAGAGCTATAAGACATGCATTTCTGTTATTTATAAGCTACCTGTAATATTTTGTTGTAAACAGATTGAATGGACTAAGACAATGTATCATACGTCCTTTCTGACACAAAAAAGAATTTGGAGGAGAGAAAAGGATGTATTCTATCAAATGGAAAATAAATTCAAGAAAAATTGTTACAAAAAGTGAAGAATATGGGAGTGCAAGGGAGAAAAGTCCTTGAGAGGCGTGGCTCTAGATCACAACAAAGAGTTCCAAGTTTACAGAAAAAAGTGTCAGGTGAAAACCAGATGTGTTGCTGTTCTTTTTAATTAATAGAATATGTCACAGACCTTGCTGTTCACCCTCCTAATATCTACTCTTTCTCTTCTCTAATAATATGTTTCACTTCAGCACATGATGGTGAAGCAAAATTTACATTAGGTTTCTTCATAACAAATTGTGGTCATATAATTAATTTTTGGCCAAAAATTACAAGAAAGTAATACGAATCATATTAAAGAATTTTACTGTGCTTATTGTTTTACTGTGTCAGGTACTAGTCCAAGTGCCTTATAAATGGCCCCTCATTTAATTCACACAGCATCCATATAAGGTAGGTGCTCATATTATTTAAAATTTGTAGATGAGAGGAGCTTTAGCATCTTTCACAAGTTAACATTGAATTACCGAATTATATGTGCAGCTTCCTGGGGTACTCCTGAAAGGCAAGGTTTCTGCCTTCCTCTTCCTCACTCTTCCCCTCCCACCGACTAGAATGTGGATGCTATACTAAGATCTAGCATTTGTCTCTAAGACTACAAACCTACGGGTGACAACAGAAGTGGATCAAGAGAAAAAAAGGACCTGAGTTCCTGAAATATCAAAGTGGCATATTGATCATTGCTTAAGAGTAAACTATTAAATAGCCCGGCTGGTGTAGCTCAGTGGATTGAGCGCGGGCTGGGAACCAGAGGGTCCCGGTTCGATTCCCAGTCGGGGCACATGCCTGGGTTGCGGGCCAGGTCCCCAGTGAGGACCATGTGAGAGGCAACCATACATTGCTCTTTCTCCCTCCCTTCTCCTCTCTCTGAAAATAAATAAATAAAATCTTAAAAAAAAAGAGTAAACTATTAAATAAATGTTATTTTTAATCACTATCATTTTTATCATTGTCACAGCATCTAAACTAGAATATTTTTAAAAGATTTTATTTATTCATTTTTAGAGATAGAGGAAGGGAGGGAGAAAGAGAGGGAGAGAAACAGCAATGTGTGGTTGCCTCTCATGTGGCCCCCACTGGGGACCTGGGCCATACCCCAGGCATGTGCCCTGACTGGGAATCAAACCAATGACCCTTTGCTTCGCAGTCCGGCACTCAGTCCACTGAGCCACCCCAGCCAGGGCTTGAATATTTTTAAGAAACTAGATATTAGTAATATGATAATGAGATTATTCTGTAAACATAAAGAAAAACAATTAGAAATTTCAGTAAAAATGTTTAAGAATCATGGTACACATAAAAAGCAAACTAAAATAGACACTGAATTTTTATAGTATATGAATTTTAATGATGGGAGAAGAGAATCTGTCCTTGATATTTGAAAACTATTCCTAATTTCATTAATGAGTGCACTTGAATGAAAAGAGATTACATATGTTTATTTCTCCACACACTAGCTGTTCAATATACAGAGGAAGTTCAATATACAGAGGAAGTTCATGTTGACTCTTTACTTTCCTTATTTTTTTTAAAGATTTTAATTATTTATTTTTAGAGAGAGGGGAAGGGAAGGAGAAAGAGAGGGAGAGAAACATCAGTGTGTGGTTGCCTCTCACACACCCCCTATTGAGGACCTGGCCTGCAAGCCAGGTATGTGCCCTGACTGGGAATTGAACCTTTGGTTTCTCAGGGCACACTCAATCCACTGAGCTACACCAGCCAGGGATGCTTTCCTTATTTTTAATGTCTAGACTAAATTTAAAAACACAACATGGCACTGATGTGTTACATATTTTATATAAGAGTCATACACTTTGCCAATATAAAAGCAAATAAAACTAGAATTTGACAACTAACGGAGACTAGCAGAGATTGAGAGAAGTCTAGAATGCAACTTTCTTCACATGACTTAAGGAAAAAACAAGATATACTTGTTACAATTAATTTAACAACAGAAAAAGGCATAAATATTTTATTTAAAAGATTAAAGTAATTAATAGGAAAAATTAGGAAAATATCACAAAGACATTTAAGAAGGAGAAATCAGATTAATTTATAGTTCTCTTTTTTCATGATAGAGTTCACTGAAAGTATCTAAATTTACAAATCAAGAGATAAAGTTAGTATATATTAAATAACATAATGATGGGGACCAACAGATAAACCAATAAAAAGAAATTTAAAATTTGTTGCCTCTGTGTAGTGTCACCAGGGAGAATGGTAATACAAGACCTATGTAATATTTATTTTTATTATGTCCATGTATCTATATTATAATAAAATAGCTTGTGGGACAATCATCTCATGTTTTCAATTGTTCTAGTTAGTATGAAGTCTCTGCCAACCTAAAGTGCATTTTATTTCCCTGGGATGTGTTTCTATTATTTGGAAAAATCATAATAATTTACTCTCAGGCTTTCAGTTAACAGGAACCAAACAATCAAGTCTTCTGTGTAGACTGGGCAAAGAGATCTTTACATGTCAGCCACAGGACTTCTCGAACTCGAATGTTGAGATAAATCGCTCAACTGTGTAGATTAAGCAGCAATGTCTTTGGCCTGCTTCCAATTTTGTGAATGATATTAATTACAAATTCATTGATACCTCTCTAGTCAACAATGGTAATGATGAGATATGCCCTTGCAGCCCATGCAAAGTATTTACAAAATGGTTAAATTTGGACAACTTTGTGACATTTAAGGTAAACAGTATCAATTCTTTCTTTCTATATTCTAGGAGAGAATGTTTAGTTAGGCCTAAACAACTGCCATGATAAATCTTTAAAACTTTTATTAAAAAATAGTGTATTTGTGCTTGGGGTGGGCAGGGTGGTGAAAGAGTGGAGAGATTTAGCAAAAAAGACAAAATAACTCACGGACATGCACAGTTGGGTGTTGATAGCTGTAGGGAGAAGGGAGGGTGGAGGTGAGAGGGGGTATGGGGGGATAAACGGTAATGGAAAAACACAATAAAAATAGACTATTTAAAAATAGCACGCCCATGAAAGTACACATGTATACGAAGTATATAGCTTAATGAATTTCACTCAGTATTTTAAAGGAAAGTCATAAGATATGTTTGTTGTTGAATTTCACAAGGTTAGAAAGTTCTCTACTGAGAACAAAATTAGAATAAAGTTCATATTATTAAAATCTCAAGGAATTTCAACATGTTGTAAGAGAGGTCTAAGTAGTGTGTTATATACAAATATCATGGGGAAATGATCTGACAAAGCATTATATACTGTGAAAAATTGAACTTTTAAATAATTGATAAGTATATAGAGTTTTATGTTAGAAATGAATGTTCATTTTCTGATTGGGGTGGGGGAGTTCAGAATGTGATTAAATTATAATATCTTCTACTTGTTGCCTTTTTAATATAATGACATTGCAGGTAGAAAAAAACAAATTTCAAAACATTTTTCAAAATAGATATTTTTCAGTGTTATGAGGCTGAAAGAAAATGGAAAAGAAAAATTGTATGTGATGCCAAGGAGGGAGAGTTTTCAGTTAACGTTGTAGGAAAAGCAACAAGCTAAGAGGACCAATACTTACTATACTCAGCCCTTAAAACAGTATTAGTATAAATGCCATTCATTTGCTTTGCTAACATGGAGTTTATTTTCAATAAGTACATGTGACAGAGCAGACATAAAACAGTTAATATTCAAAATTGTTGTTTAGGGGATTAGAAAAAACAAAGCAAATTAACATTTGCATTTAAGTTTACAAAGATTGAAGAAAAATATTAAGATGTAGAAGCAAGTACAAATTTTATAGATTTTGTTATTAAAGATGAACATATTAAAATATCTTCTAAACAGGTAGTAGTTGTCTCTCCTCTTTCTGAGATATGTTATACAAGTGTACTTCTTTGTGTCTCAGCTCTGAGACGGCGGTGACTCTCTGTGCCAAAGGACCCCTCCCAGCAGCTAATGTATCTTCAAGCTCCACAGTCACGGGGTGGCAACTTGTATCAAAGCTCTCAGCAACTTGGATTGCCCCTGGCTTAACTTAATTCTTTATTTCCATTTGTATATTTTCTAATTATCATTTAAATTATAACATAGTAATTAGTACACATTTCCATAACATATGATGTCCCTTATAACAGGCAATGTCTACATTTATGCAGGTTTTATGTGCAGGTTGAAAGAATTCACTGAAAGGAAAGAAAGAAGCTTGTATGATGACAATATTGGATACATTCTAAAATAAATGATAATGCTCTTTATTAACTTAAGTATATACTTTATATCGGAGAGGACACAGGAAACAGTTAACCCCTCACCCAGGAAAGGGGAACAGCTCCCCATTAACAGCAAAAGTGTGTTTCCATTAAGTCACACATGATAATACGTCACAGGAGTGGACAACGTACAACCCAATGGAACAATCCAGGCTGCTGCTCATACACCTATTTGTTAATGTATTGTCCATGGCTGATTTCCTTCTAAAATGGCAAAGTTGGGTGGCTACAACAGAGATAGATGACTAACAAAGCCTAAAATGTAACATCCGTGACCTTTTAAGAAAAAAGATTGCCAAATCCTGTTTGATTAGGTATCGTTATGCTTACCAGAGTTATAGTTTAAAATTCATAAAATACACATTCTAATTCATTATAACAAGTATTTCCGAAAAGTATATCTCCACAATTATCATTATTTTTTAAAGATTTTGTTTATTTATTTTCTTTAGACAGAGGGGAAGGGAGGGAAAAAGAGAAAGAAACATCAATGTGTGGTTGCCTCTCACACATCCCGACAGGGGACATGTGCCCTGACTGGAAATCGAAGCAGCAACCCTTTGGTTCGCAGCCCAGCATTCCAACCACTAAGCCGCACCAGCCAGGGTTACAATTATAATTATTATAGTGTGTGCCCAATCATATAAAGGCATTGACTTAAAAATAAAGAGGACACACGTGTTAGAATGGTTGTCATCAATAAATCTACAGACAAGTACTGGTGAGGATGTAGAGAAATGATAAACCTTGTGAACAGTTGGTGAGAAAGCAGATTCATGCAGGCACTAGGGGAAACAGGATGGGGTTTCCTCAAAAAAATTAAAAACAGTACTGCCTTTTGACTCAGCAATTCCACTTCTGGGAATATATCCTGAGAATCTCAAAACACCAAATTTGAAAGAATATATGCTCCCCTACGTTCATAGCAGCATTACTTAATAGCCTGGAAACAGCCCAGGTGTCATCAGTAAGTGAGTGGGTAAAAAAGCTGTGCACATTTACACAGTTGAATACTATGTGCCTGTAAAAAAGAAGGAAACCTTACCCTTTGTGACAGCATAGATGGACCTGCAGAATATTGTGCTAAGTGAAATAAGCCAGTCTGAGAAAGAAATACCTACAATCTCACTTACTTGTGGAATCTAATGAGCAAAATAATCTGATGAGCAAAGAGAAACAGAGGCATGGACGCATGGAAAAGACTGACAGCTCTCAGAGCGGATGGGTTCTGGAGGGGTGGATGAAAGAAGGCGAACGGATTAAGCAAAAACACATATTTAACACAGAGACATAGACAGGGTGGGGATAGCCAAAGGGAAAGGGGCTGGGGATTAGAGGAGGCTGGCAAAGGTAGAGAAATGGGGACAGAAAGAGGCCTTACCTGGGGTGGCAGGTGAAATGGTGCTGTGTGCAGATGACGTCTTGTTGAGTTTAACACTTGAAACCTGTGTCACTCCTATAAATTCAATGTAAAAATAAAATAATAGGTTTTTATTAAAAATACATAAAAATAGAAATAAAAAGGAAAATAAGGGATAAGCTTTCTTTTAAAAATATAGTCATTTGTGACTTAATCATATTTGTCATATTTTTAAAAACTTGATGTCCTAGTTCCTTAGTTATAAAAATTACATATTAAAATTGTTTTTTATGTCTTCAGCATTGGAAGCTTCTCACACTTTGCTTGTTTAGAGAAAACACATAACTTTTTATAATGTTTATTTCAGTTTTTGTAGATCTTGTGTTCACTGAAGGAAGTGATTATTATTTTCTTCTATAACTGCGATTCTTTAACAACAAACCCAATGTTTTAGGACTATAATTATATTCAAATGTGAATTAAATAAGTAATCTGAATGCAGCTCTTATTCCTTCAATTAGGGACAGCAAATACAAAGAAATGTTCAGTGATGGTGTGTAAGTACTCTAAAGCATTTTATTTTATTTTACACATTTATTCACCTCTTCATTTATTTTTTTCATTTATCCCTTCATTAATTTGTTTTATACTATTTACTATTTATTTTTCTCGGCATTATCTTTCTCTGGATATGTAAAGGAAAAAAGAGGATACTTATTTCAAAGTTACTTTAGCTCAGTGAGGAAAGCTGTGAATTATTAATTTTATGCAAAGGACACTTTTTGTTCATCATAATTCATAAAGTAACTACACCTTTCATATTAGTTTCATATTATACATTTCATGTTAATTTTCAATACGTCTACACAATAAGACATTCTAGTTTTGTAAGAAAGAGATCTTCCTGTTTCCTCTCTACATCATAATCATCTCTACTCTATGGATTTTGCTCATTTTGTTTCTCAGCCTGATTGACACACCCTTTCTCTATCACAGCAAAAAAAAATGTTGTAACTTTTACAAGCCCCTTCTCAGATTTCACTTATATTGGGAATTCTTAGCTATATCTCTCATTTGATCTCCGTTTTTTTCTTGGAAGATAATGGCAGTTGGATTGACAACTGATCTTTTTTTTTTTTTTTATTGTTGTTCAAGTAGACTCGTCTCCATTTTTCCACCACCACTTTCTCCCACACCACCCACACTCAATCCTACCCACCTTTGGCTTCGTCCATGGGTCCTTTATACATATTCCTTGATGACCTTTCCCTTTCTTTCCCCTGTTATCATTCTCAGTAACTCATTGTTTAGAAATTATTCTTTAACGATATGGACAGTTAGACTCTGATATTTTCTACCTTATTATTCATTACCAAAACAGTGGCTCATAACCTGAGTTTTTCAGAAAATTTATTCTACTCTGTGACTTTATCTAATATTAAGAAAAAGAAAATAGGCTTTAATGGAGATTTTTATGAGGATCAGCTTGACCAGAAGTTGAAATAAAGGATGATGAATTTTCTGTAAGTATAATTATATTGCTGGCTTCTTTTTCTATCTATAGACAGAAATTTCTACAAAGCAACTGACCCTGTTATTGTACAGCAACTTCAAATAGAAAGCTTGAGAAAGCAGAACAACTTTAGGCTGTAGTTTAAATATATAATTCTGTATCACATCTTGTTCTAATCACAAGAGTTTTCAAAGTTATGGCTTCTTTGAGACTAAAGTAAACAGAAAAAAAATTAATCAATAAATCAACTGGAGTAAATACTAGATGTAGTGAGGCATTTCATGTAAAAAGAACTTACTTTTCTACTCTATTATTGAAGTTTGACAAAACTAGGGAATACTAAGTACATGAATGAAAACTAAACTCAGTATACATATGAATATACTTAAGTAAAATAGAAAGTTATCAAATTATAAATTCAATAGACAGATACTGAAATAAGCCAGAAAGGGATATACTCTATTCATAAAACATATTGCAAATTAAAGTAGAAAAAATTGACAGAACAATGTAAAGTGTGTTTCTTAATGTTCTGTGTTCTATCTTTCATAATTATGTAGATCCTGCTGTTGTGAGTGTGTGGCTGTGCATGGGTGTGTACAAAGGAAAGAGAGAAAGATGGTTGTATAATTTATTTCCTAATGATACTTGGTGTCTCCAACCCAAAATTTAGGATGAATTTAATTTTCTTCATTTCTATGGCAAGTGAAGGAATTACTATGATTGTCTAAAATATGAGCATTCATTTATTTTCTATTTTCTTTACATGCACTTGGACCTTCAATGCAAACAAGATGTCATTTTATAGATCACAATGGTAAAGCTAAATTGCTAACCAAGTCAGTATGATGTTTGAATACATCTAGAAAAATGTAATTAAGTAATACAAAAACTTTTAAAAGATTCCATGTATTCTCAATAATATATTACTAATTTTATAATCTTAATGTAGTATTTTATTAATGTGGTATAACAACTAGTTTAAATTTTCAACATATATCCACAATTTTCTGCAGTTACAAATTAATAAATAGACAATAGAATATTCTTGTTAATCACTACTTATTTCATGTTATGGATAATGAAGTTAAAAGTAACACCTGTACTTAAAATTATTAGTAAAATGTGTCATAAAAATTTGTAAGTTTCACAAGTCTGAAAGGAAGCAAACTATGTTCATTGGTTATGATTTGTATATATTTGAATCTGAAAAATGTTTTCAAGGTTCATATGACTAGAAAAAGCAAAATACAAAGAATAAAGAAATGAAATAAAAATAAATGAAAATATGTCAATATGAAGTATTTATCAAGAACAATTATTCTTAAAAGTGCATGTTAAAACATTTTTCAAACAAACAAAAAGAGAGCTAACTTCTTGGTATAGAATAATTATAATTTTCTTTTTCTCTATTACATTACTGTAAATCAGTTTTAAGTGCAAACTATATACAGTATATATATATATATATATATATATATATATATATATATATCACATATACAAATAGAGTATATAAGGGATTTGTTTTTGTTTCTTAGTTCTTACAAAAACTGGAGTTCTCGCATTTTTACATGTAAACACTATCACTCCTTGGAAACTATTGTTATAATTTTGAATGTTTAAAATGACAGATAGTTCAAATAATAATATATAAACTCTAGTAATTTTACTTTAATCAATTTTTAATATTCTATCACATTTTTATCTCTACCTGTGTTAAGTACCATTCTCTTTTTGTCAAGCACTTAAAGAGATTAAGGGCATCTGACACTTCATCCCTAAATACTTTAGCAAGTGTCCCCTTAGAAAAATGATATTTGTATAAAAGATCAGAGCAATATTAACATACTTAATATTAATTTAATAAAATCAATTATACAAACTTTACTTCTAAATTGCAACAAAATATCTTATTTGCAAATTTTCATTCAAGAATGCAGATAAAATCCTTGCATTGCAATCATTAGTTTTTCTATTTCTCTCTAAATCTAGATTATTCCCACATTTCTGTATTTTTCATGAACTTTGACGTTTTTTTTTAAAGTTTTTTTTTTATTTATTTATTTTAGAGAGAGGGGAAGGGAGGGAGACAGAGAGAGAGAGAGAGAGAAACAGCAATGTATGGTTGCCTCTCGCATGGCCCTCACTGGGGAGCCGGCCCGCAACCCAGGCATGTGCCCTGACGGGGAATCGAACCGGGACCCTCTGGTTCCCAGCCCGCGCTCAACCCACTGAGCTACACCAGCCAGGGCCATGAACTTTGACTTTTGAAGGTCCAGGCCACTGAGACTATTTTAAAGTAAAAAAAAATAAATAAATTACCTGTAATTAAGCATTTTACAATTAACCTTTCACCTTTCTTGCTTCATTTTCATTTTCCACTTAGCTGCCAAATTGTATTTTCCAAATACTGAAAATTATAATATTAGTATCTGCAAAAAACAACCAACCAGCCAACATACAACACCCTGATACTATTGTGTCTATTTTATATAACTAAGTCTACTTAAAACTGCTTAGCCTGATAAGCCCCATGCTGTGGCTTTTGCCAATGCATTTAAGTTATTTTTCCACTGTTTCCCTGTCATACCTTACAGTACTGCGAGGTGAAAATAGCTATAGATTTGCTCATGCATCAAGTTGCTTTCTTAGGTCTTTATATTTGCACAGACTTTTCCCTCTGAGACCCCATCAGAGTAGGTAGGGATGGGCACACAGACATATGCATGGATGCCTTCTCAAATGAGACTGAATTACACACATTATAGTCCTAGAGAACTATGATTTTTCAAGTTTGTTCTTAAGAATCTCTTCTTATATGTAGGTGGTTGTAGTGACCTTCTTGAAGATATAACATCACTGTGCTTTTTATATAATTATATATTTAATGACAATTGTAGTCTTAGATGTTTCAACATGTCCTACCCCTCACCACACATTTTTGTTTCTTTGGGCATTGTCCCTTAGGTTACCCAGTGTGGATATGATTGTCAGTTACAGATCCCTCCATCCACACTTACTGGTAATTCATTATAGGATTTCTTTGGACACATTATTGGTTCCTTAATTGCCATATGACCTAAAGCAAGTCTTTATGCAACTTTATTGGTGTTTTCTGGAAAGCAGCTAAAATCTGGATTAGTGACACAAAGTTGTACACTTGGAGTCCAGCCAGACATATTTTCAGAATTAGGAGAATATTTGTCTATATGAAAGGCAAGCAATAAGAAAAGAAAAATAATTAGCACTCAGATATATAGAGAGAGCTCTGACAATATCCTTTGAGTCTCTGGATAAGGTAGACTGAAGTATCACCCAGTTACATTAACTAATACATTTCTTTATTCACTGACACTTGGGATTAGTATCACTTGGAATAAAATAAAACTGACTAATGTGCCTACAATATTATACATTTTATGCTTTCCCCCAATTACTTCCCATGTGTTCTTCCATGAAAGACCAAGCATCTAATGTATAAGACTATATTAACCATGATTAATTGAATGCATATTGCATATATGGAACTTATTAAATGTTCAAAGAAAAAAGTACACAAATATGATAGTAAAACAATCTGAATGAAGATATATAGGCTTTTTATCTCATACAGAGTCTGGTACAAATAACGCCTCTTTTTATTACAAAATCATAAGCATGCAATTCTGTAATAAAACAATGTCACACTCAAGAATACCCTATGACATTTTAGGTGAAATGTTCAAATTAAAATTATAAATTACTACGCTCATATTATTATCCTACCAACCACACTCAAGCAGGACTTACTTCTGCTGTACACTGTATACAATACTTCAAAAGTGGAGTAGAAGGAAAGCAAAAAGTGTAATTGATAAACAGAATTTTTCAAATTGTATAAACATCGTTTTTAATATTAAAGATGAATATAACAAAAAATGTATACAATGTTTGCTAAAATGATATATGTACATAAATTTCAGCAAAATTTAATTTGCCAACACCAGATGAATACATTTAAAAATCTGAATAAATAAACACTGAAGGCATTATAATAATATCAATAGAAATAAATAAAACCACAAGCATGGAAACATGGGACAGGCTGAAAGTAACCAGAGGGGAGGGAGGAGAGGGATGATAGTGGAAAGAAGGGGAAGGGACTAGACAAAGGACATGTATAAATGACCCAGGGACATGGACAACAGTGTGGGAATTGACTGTGGGAGCAGGGGGTTGGATAGACAGAGTAGGGCAAAGGGGGAAAATTGGGACAATTGTAATAGAATAACAATAAAAAATGATTTAATACAAAAAAGAAATAAACACTTAGACCAAGAATTTAATGGGAATATTTTAAGCTCTTGAAGAAAAATTAATTCCTATCTTACAGAAAACCTTTAAAAGAACAAATAAAAAAGTAAACAACAGCAAAATAAAGCTACCAATTAAATCACATAACCTTGATACTTAAGATAAGGGCAGTACATAAAATGTAAATTATGAACTAATCTTACTTAAAAGTATTAACTCAATAATATTAATCACATTTAAGACTCTGATTTATAGTAATGAACTGTTTTTTTTTTATAATATCATGGTCAGGAGGAGTTTTGTACCAACAATGTAAGAATAGCTCAATATCAGAATATCAATTAGTATATAATGTCATACCAACTGAATAGAGATTCAAATGACTAAAGTATGTAAGTATACTTAGAAATGCATATTTATGATGAAAAATGTACTATCTAAAATTAGAATATATTGTTCTTGGACTGATGCAAAAGTATAAACTATAAAAGAAAAGAATGGTTTGACTATATTAAACATTTTAACTAAGGAAAAAATAAATAATTAAAAATAACAGACTAAGAAATATATTCAATTCAGAATCAAAACATAAATAGAATAATAATTCAAATCAATAACCATAAGACAACATAAACCAACAGGAATGTGGACAGCATTTTGGAGTATTCACCAAAAGGGTAATAAAAATGATAAATAAGCAATACTGAGCCTCACCATTAAAAAACACAAATTAAAAGAGAAAATAACGAATTTTGGAGGGAAGGAAAAATCACATCACTCTCTTTAAAGCTACAGAATGTTAATATGAAAGATCATTCAGGACGTGGAGCAAAGAGAATTCACATGCTTTGCTAGAAATGTGATTCAGTACAAACACATTGGATATATACAGTATCTCTACCATAATTAATTTCTTTAAAAAAACTGATGTGGATTTCACATAACATTAGATTTAATAAAAATAATATAGAAATTAAAAAGGTAGTGGAAGTTAGATGTTCATGGAGACAAGAGGTCTATGGAATTTTATTTCCTATTCAATTTTGCTGTTAACCTAAAACTTCTCCAAAAAATGAAGTTTGTTTTTAAAATGTATCATAAAATATCCTACATTTTTATAGAAAATAAAAGAACTACTCATTGCAGATTAAGACTGGCATTAAACATTAATATCTAAAGGGTTTCCTTTAGGAGATGAGAGCATACCAGAATTCTGTAGATAGTTGCATTACTAGTCAATCACTAAGTTCTATGAAATTTGTCATCTCAGTACAGAGTTATAACCGGTGTCTGTGGGTGAAGACTGAGGGATCATCATCCAAAGTATAAGATGTGGCACAGACCAAACAAGTTCACAGGATTGCAGCCAACTCGTCATTGTTAGGGTAAGATCTGCTCTCATAAGAGAACTAGTAAAGTGTAGTAAGAAATAGATTCTTCAGTTTTGATTTTAACAGAAGACTGTAGCTCTGGCTCTATGTTAAGAGCCAAGAACATAACCTGGGCTCACTGCGCCCCAAATGGTTCCCATTTTCTACTGGGAATAATGCTACTTTGTACTAGGCCTGGACTTGATGGCTCAAGAGTAAGGGTGGATGCATCTATAGTCAACTATTCTTTGACTTCCCAGGTCTGGACTTACAGTTAGGAAATTAGAGAAACAAAAGAGATTGTGCTGATTCATGGAAAAGGAAGAATTCAGTTTATATAAAATATAATCACAGTTAAAATGTTCATATTGCTGACAATATTTCAGTTTGTATTTTTTAAATATTAGCTATTTTTATTTCTATTTCTGTAAAGTAAGCACCACAATCAGGGCCAGGTTAAAACCTTCAAAGGACTTGAAACACCAGAGATTAGCCAAAGTGGTAGTATTTTAATAGCAGTACTATGAATCTTAAAGGTATTAAACTTGAATAATTCTTGTAAATACATATGTATGTGTATAAATGCCAACAAGCAATTCAAAACATATTTTTTAGTTCACACAAACAGTTTCAATTATATTATTTTATTAATGCTTCCAAATAACATTAAGCTTTCCCATCTTATAAAGATATTCACTTTATTTTACCTCTAAAGAAATAAAATACATAACTTTATAATTTGTGACTCAAAGAATTATGAATTAATTTAAATATGGCTTTGCCTGAAATATCTTTGAAATAATATTACTAAAATCAAATGGCATGAAATGTATATGAATTGGACAGATCTGATATAATACTGTTTTATATTTCTAATAATCCAAGTCTGTAGAGTTGCCAAGTGCATTGTGGTAAAACTTTTAAAAATCACCGAGAGTAATAAATCTAATAGATTTTAAGATCTAACAGAATTATTTTTTAATATAATTTCTAAAACTGGAAGCTTTCCATTGAAATCTATTAGCCTGTCATCCTTAATGCAGTGTACATTTCTGTGATATTTGAACTTTTGAATAGCATTTTTATCTAGATGATTTAGCTTATTCTTTTCATAAACCACATTTTTGACAAGTTTTTGGTTAATCATACTAATGCACAATCAGATTTATAAATTAATAACATAAGTGCATGTGTATGTCTGTCTGTACCATTATTTCAAAATATCTAAATGAAATATGATAGATTTTATGTTTTACCAGACACACATAAACATGGTATGTGTGTGTATGTATTTAACTTAAAATATATTATATTTAGGCAAAGGAAATTGTTGTTAGTTGAATTGTGTGTATATGTATATATTTATATATATACATACACACTTATGTATTATATATATTAGAGTTCTAATCCCAAGTACCACAGAATGTGACCTTGTTTGGTGATAGGATACTTACAGATATAATCAATTTTAAGTGAGGTTATTAAGATGGTTCTTCATCCAATAAGACTGATTTTTTTTAAAAGGGGAGATATGAGCAGAAAAATGATTCACAGTGGGAAAATTACCTAAAAAGACACAGAGAAGACAGCCATCTATCTACAAGGTAAGAAGAGAGACCTGGAACTAACCCCACACCCACACTCACAGAAGAAATCAGTCCTGCCAAAAATTTGATTTTGGACTTGTAGACCCAGACCAGTGAGAAAATAAATTTCTATTCTTTAAGCCACTCTTTTTCTGGTACTTTGTTATGGCCTATACACAAAACTAATACTAAAATGTAAAAATAAATAGCAATTTTCCCCTTTTATAATATTTGGATCTTAAGTCTTTTATGTTGAAAATACAACAGCTATTTTTCTTTTCTTTTTTTTTTTTTAAGATTTTATTTATTTATTTTCAGAGAGAGAAGAAGGGAGGGAGAAAGAGCAATGTATGGTTGCCTCTCACATGGCCCTTATTGGCGACCTGGCCCGCAAACCAGGCATGTGCCCTGACTGGGAATTGAACCGGGACCCTCCGGTTCCCAGCCCGCGCTCAATCCACTGAGCTACACCAGCCAGGCCTACAACAGCTATTTTTCAATAATTATAAATGTATATCAAATCAATTTATTTACACAATTTTATTGATCCACAAGATGTTGAAAAAAATTAAACATAAAACATGGTGGGGGTGAATAGATTGAACAGGAAGAGAAATAAAAGAGAAAGAATTCATGAACATGGCCAGCAGGGTGGTAATTTTGGGGCTGGAGGGAAAGGGCTGGGGAGTGGTGGAAGAGGTATAGGGAGTATAAATGGTAATGGGAAAATACAAGAGAAAAAGAGTGTCTAAAATAAATAAAACACATGTTTTTATGTAAACATGGTTTGAGTTGCTTTATTTGAGGTGACGAAATGATTCTCTGAGGACGGTATTTGTACTTGGAGCAGAGTAACGTTTCCTCAACTTTCCCGCTCCCGCAAGAAATGTACTCCTTTAATCAGCTGCTATTCATTGGGTCATTATGAAAACATAATCAGGATTTACTAGGTTAATTAAAATTTAATAAGTAGTTAAAATTTTAAAAACCTCTAGGTTTTCTTCTATGATATATTCAGACAAATGTTCAGGAATAATTGCCTTTAATGGTAAAGGAAATAAACTAATCATTTTCATAAATATATGGTAATTACTGTTTTTCTAGGACAAGAACTTTTTTCCAAGATGGGCTTTATATCCAATCTTGATTATGGGATGAACTATAGCTTTATACAAGGATGGGCAAAATTTTACATTTATATTATAAATAGCACAACAATTAATAATGCAAGAATAAATTCTGGGTTTTGGGAGCTCACAAGTGTAAATCTACTTTTGCCACCCCTGTATTTACTTTACATCTTACTGAATTATAGAATACAACATGATATCTGAATACGGGTGGAGTTAAGAGGGTCCAAATATTAAAATATTACCTTTTTTTTAAAGATTTTATTTATTATTTATTTTGAGAGAGAGGAGAAGGGAGGGAGAAAGAGAGGGAGAAAGCAATGTATGGTTGCCTCTCACATGGCCCTCACTGGGGACCTGGCCCGCAACCCAGGCATTGGCCCGACTGGGAATCGAACTGGGACCCTTTGGTTCCCAGCCCGCGCTCAATCCACTGAGCTACAAAGCCGGGCCTAAAATATTACTTTTTATTTAAAACTTTAAAACGTATATTTATAAATATTACAGATGAAAAGAATCCTAACCAAATTATAGTAGTACTACAATGATAATTAGAATGCTTAACTTGTTTTAAAAATTAAATACCAAATTTTTTCATAATGCTTTTTGGCTGCTCCTTCACTGCTGGCACACTAGCCTGACTTAGTTGGCCTAGCTATAATGTAATACTACAGCTTAGTGAGGAAATCAAAGACAAGATAATTTTTCTAAATGTAATTGCAACATAATAAAATTATGTCTCAAAGTCATAACATCTTCACTTTCAAGAATGGTCATAACTGATCTGTCATGAAAGCCATCTACTATTATGCATTTATTTTAGTCAACTTTTTGAATTAACATAATGTCAAAGTATTATTTATAGCATACATTCAAGAAATTTTCCATATTTTAATAACATTCAAATTAAAATGTAAACATACTATTACAGTATTTTTTTAAATAGAAAAACAAGCTGCTTAGTTATCCTTCTAGTGAGAAATTTCATTTCCCATTGGAATCACTGGCATGGGCTTCAAGATAGCAGCCACTTTCAGACTTTTATTTCCTTTGTAACAACCATAGGAGAACCAAATAATACTCTATCATTTAATAATACATTGCTTTTCAATATTTGTATAATAGTCATTGATTTTTTTAACAATATAAGATACAAGAATTAAACAATAAATATATGTAATTTAGTTTTTAAATCACAGCTTTGAAGTGTTGAAATTAAAAAAAAACTGTCTAGATCATCAAGTGCAAACAATGAAGTACAAACAACAAAGATGAAAAGAGGAATGGGTATCAATAACAAATTAATTAATTGGAAGCCAGGCTCTTTTTATACATTCCCTTAATATATTTGCTGAAGTACATTTCCGTTTGAATATATAGCAAGTTTCCATTTCTCTAAAATGGAGAGTAACTAGTTTTCTCTTTTTAAATCAAAGAGGCTTATTATTTTAGGATTACTTTCAGAGGAAAAAATACCAAGGAATAATTGAAGCTTAAGTTTCAAAATCTCTTATGTGGACAGTTTTCTGAGTATGAAGTTTGCTTACAGTTGCAGAATGTTCTAGACTGGAAAGTTGGTTGCAATCAGAAAGCATTTCTATTCAAGCATTTTAATAGATTATAATAATATGTTGGGGTTTTCATTTCTGATTTTAAATAAATATTTGACTTTAATACCAAAACTTTATTGCTATAATTTTGTATTCTTTATCCTGAAAAAGTCGTCCCCAAAATACATAAAGCTCCAGTAGGCTGGACCTGTCCCAGGTTATCTGATATCTCCATATTTTTAAAAATAATTTGATTGAAAAATATTTTAATACTCATTACACAAGTAGCAAACAAAATTTAATTCTCTATAATTACTCATTAAATATTTTCAAACTTTCTATTACACTTTGTGAGTGTTATATGTATTTATGAAACATACTGAAAATATAGAATATATAAAATGTAATCTGTGATTAATTCATATCATTAAGAACTTTAAAAATAAATGAACACAATAAAATTTTCACTCAGATTTTCATAAATTGATATAAAATACAAACAAGATTATAAGTGTTAAAATTATAATAAAAATGAATTTATGCATAATGGGTGAGCAATAATATACAACTTGCAATAGTTATATTAAGAATTCTACTTACACAAAATTGAACTGTAAGTTGTTATTAAAAGTGACATAATTATATATTTTAATGGGTATTACCAACCAAAAGATAAAACAATAATGATAGATGTGCGGTGCTCAAAGTCCATCACTTGGACCACACTGGAACACATGTGAAATAAAAGCATAGCAAATTTCTAATTTTCTTAATAGATTATGACGTCAGACCCCTTAAGGAGCAGGGAATCTTTTCCCTACTTTTGTGAATCTATAATTAAGAGAGCATAAATTGTGAGAGTAAACACATGCTGTGGTATATGTAATGTATATTTAATTACAGGCACTTCAATCAATTATAACTTATTTTATTCATAGCCCAAATGTCAAATATAAATATGCAAGCCAGTTAGTGGACCAGTTGTTGAATAATTAAAAGTTCATGCATCAGTGTGTGTGTGTGTGTGTGCATGCTCATACCCTATGCGTTTTATGTATACTTTTTTATATTTTTAGGTACATGTGATTATAAAATTTCTCTCTAGGTAACATTTAAAAGAGAAAGAGGACAGAATCATGAGCACATTATAATGTGTTTATTTTTAACTTTTGTTTGCCAAGGAATTACTTTGACTATAACAGTAATAAATAATGAAGTGTTCTGTTTCATAGTTCTTGTATTTTTTATTCCAAGAGTTTTGGCTCAGCAAGATACTATTACAGCAATTGGATGCAAAAGAAATATATGTGAATGGCTCATTAATTGAAGATGAATTATCATCATATATTTTATGTGGCAGCCATTCTTCCTTCTATCTTACTGAGAAAGCCTAAATTTTTCCAGTATCTGCATTTCACACACACGATTCATGAGTAAGCTCTCATTATTTATGTTAACCTTGGTAGTCCTATGTTCTTGAAGGCAGCAGATTTATTGGATAGAAATGCTATCAATTTCAGTCCAATGAGATGTGATGGAAGTCTGCTACAGGATGGTATGTTTCTTCAAAAAGATCTATCTCCAGAAACAAGTGAGGAACAAACAACATCTTTATCTTCCCCTGAAATTGTCAGGTCTTGTCATGGCATTTTGCAACCACAAGGCAAAATACCCTGAAGATTAAACCAATACATTGAGTATTGGACTCTAGATCAATGAATAACATTTCTGACGATGGCATGATATTGACAAGATTCCTAAGTAATGAGCTGAATAATATAAATATCATAACTTTTTGTTGTACGTGACAATGACTCTTGTCATGATTTAAATTACTTTAATTTGCACTGTCTGCTACACAGCTACATGCAGGTGAGTGTCACCTATTAAAATATCTCTTAGTTGTGCCCAAGTGTTTGTGTACATGTACTGTTCATGTACTATGTACTATGTACTGTTCATGTGCATGTACTATGCTGCACATCTTGTTTTCTCTACAGATGCGTTCTTTATCTTTCTCCATATTTTCTTTTAAAAAACAACTAACATTGTCCAGAGGAAACAATCATAATATAATCATAAAGATGGTGTGGTTCAAACATACAATGGCATATTACTCAGCCATAAGAAAAGATGAAATGCTGTCGCTTGTGACAACATGGATGGCTCTTGAGAAAATTAGGCTAAGCAAAAGAAGTCAGATGGGAAAAGTCAAGAACCATATGATTTCACTCATATGTGGGATACAAAACTGAAATCAGCTAATGAGCAAACAAAACAAGCAAACAAAAACATCTAGACACAGACAACAACACTGTGGTGGTTACCAGAGGGAAATGAGGGTGAGGAGAGTCAAGGGCAAAGGGGGTCAAATATATGGTGATGCAAGATTTGACCTAGGGTAGTAAACACACAATGAAATGTGTGGATGTTGTATTATAGAATGGTACACTAGAAAAATATAATTTTATCAACCAATGTCACCCCAATAAACTTAATAATAAATAACAAATATGGGGGAAACCAAAAGTAGGTTTAGAGTTCTTTGCATGGAAAACAATACAATAATTTTATAAATACTAACACAAGAACAAACTATGCTTTGCATACTCAGAAGTGTAAACTTCTTTTGACCCACCCAGTATGTAATTATGAACAAATATATTTTTAAGTCAGAAAAAATTCATACTTAGTTGTTTTATGACATTTTTTGGAGCTAAAATAACTAAAGGAATAATCAACAGAATGTTTACATCAGCACACCAAATGAAGCTATTCTTTTATGCTCTTTTTTTTAACTTTCTCCTTAGCCTTAAAACAAAATACTCCATAATTAGAATTTTATAATCTATGCGTATTTCAGAATAATTTTAAAAATAATTCTCAAAGAAAGTTACAATTTATCATGTTACCACCTGATTAATATTCATTTAATCACTATAAAATATTGTGATTTTTTTTATAAAATGTAAATTCTTTCCTTTGTGGCTATAGCATCAAAGTAAAATCTTCATTTTTTTATTCCCAAGATTTCTACAATTTGAATTCACCCAACCTAGTGAATCTACTTATACTATATTATTTTTTTTTCTTAGAGGAAAACCCTAGATGCTACTATCTAAAACAATGTAGGAGTTAATTCTATCACACTCGTTGTCTAAAAGTCATTCACCTTTTCCTTAAATACTTACAGTAATAGGACATTATTTTCTTATTATTATGTTATTTCTAATGTCTGAATCTGTGTGAACTAGTTTTTTCACAGGACCCAACGTTGTTTGTAACTGCTATCCAATCATTTCAACTCTGCCCTATGCCATCAGGTATACTAACCCAACATTTGTCAGAAATGACAACCCATCATATGTTAACAGGTAAGTTTTATATTTATTTTCCATCTTTCTTTTCCCAAAGCCCATATTGTTTCTAAAAATTAATGTACAGAAGCAACTGGCAAATATAATCTTTAAAGTGCTATTCACAAGCTTTATTTCTCATTTCTTATTCATACCTCATACAACAGAATTGCTAGACCTACATCATTATTCTTTAAACACAATATAGGAGTTTGTATTTTTTGTATAAAGCTTCAAATACAAAATTAAGCGAGATGTCATATAATTGACAAATGACAACCTAGCAGTACCACGTGTCTCAGCCTGGCTTCCACAGCAGTCAACTTTCACTCCTGTTCTCTTTTTTTTTTCTACCTTAGAAAGCTTACTTACCTTTTTCACCAAACTAAAAGGACTTTTCTTTTCTTCTTAAAGTAAATTCTCTGCATTTTTAAACACTGAACTTGTCATATTTCCTCTATTAATATTTTTATTTACCACAGATACATGAAAATGTACCTTTTTGAAGACCCATTGCTCTTAACCCTGAATTGTATAATTTTTACTATCTGCATTCAATATTTTTCTTAATTCTATCTTCTCTCATCCCTTCCCCATTTTTCCTCCCTCTACCTCTCTCCCTCTCTATCTTTCTCTCTCTCTCCCTCCCCTTTCTCCTTACCACCATCTCTGCTACCCCTACCTGTGTTTTTCTTCCTCTGTTGGAAGATTTTGGATGGAAGTAAGTAACATCATGCTTCTTTTCCACCCCGTTTGGAATGAGATAGCCCTAGGTCTCAAATGCATGCTCAAAAACATCAGTAACTATACTAATGACTAAAACTATTGTATTTATGGACCAAAGGGAATGTGATTCAGAAACAAGAAACTTGGAAAGAAAAAGTTTCTTCAAGGTTCTAGTCTCTTAGTGTTAAAACTCTGACATTTAAGAAGTTCATTTATCAAAAAGAAAGAAAGAAAGAATTATCTAATGCTTTGGAGAGTGATTAAACTCCAGGATCTCTACAAACTGTAAGGTAAGACCTTTCTTCCTGACCTAAATGTGGGGGCAATTGATAAACATGATGGCTAGGGACAAAGATCACTAGGCTTAAGTACCCTTTCACATTTATACCATCATTTATGCAAGGAGACTGCCTCTAATTTGCTACGTGGACCCAGTTAACTCTGTCTTTAAGTATAGGTGAAGAGCCAATTTTCTTAACCATGGGGAAAACCAATTTATATTCATAGAACAGGATCAGCTAATAAAGTATTTTCTGCCTGGTAGATGTCATGAGTTAAGTACTGTATTGCATGTATCTCATTAAGTGCCACCACCTCAAATGTCATTTAGGTAAGTAGTGATATTGGAAATACTCCAAAATGTAAAATAGCTGTAAGTAGCTCATAAGCTGAGTCTGGAAAATGCTAACATCTTTGCTAAATCTGCAAAAATGTTCATGTGCATGAACTAAGTTTAAAGATGTTCTATACCTATGTTTTAGGTGTAATTCTCCTAAACAGAATGATAAGTTAAATGATTACACAAGAGAACTTTTCCTTTAAGTTTAAAATATTCTCCACTTTTATAAAATTCACACTAATACTATTTTCAGAATTTCAGTCTATAAGGCACAGATGAAAGTTTTATTTTCACTGGAAGAATGAAGAATGTAAAAATAATTATCTATATTCAGATATAGACTTTTGTAGGAATACTAATTAATATTACTAATAAGAAATTTATGAAACCTGACAATAAGAGACATATTAAGAAAATAAACCCCAACATAAAACAATAAGAAATGTTGCTTTGTTGTTTTTCATCCATTGCACTCAGTGAATGAACTATTGAAGGCTCTGTATCAGCAAGAAGAAAAATAAATCTACAGAAAAAGATTACAAAATAAGAACAATAATAAGCATAGACGTGAACAAACGAATTGTTAATCTTGCTGGTTTGTATCTACATGAACAAGAAATATTTGTAGGAATAGATTTTAAGTGTCCCAGAACAAGGATGTCAGATAACATTAGATGACCATTAGTTTAGCAACATGAAAGCAAAAGTAGCTAAATAGTGGTGGCTATCTGTCCTGCATAATAAGAAATATAATGGTAGCCAAGGTTTCCGGGATCCTTCCAAACCCCTCAAAAAAATAGACCAAAAGGATACAGGCCCAGCCTGCCAATAGCAGAGGCCATATAGTCCAAAGTGTCTATCCATTTCACTGGAAGAGGAATAAACTGGAACATTGGAAAGCCGTAAAGTTGCATGTTATTTGTAAGTTGATTTTGGATTTTCTATCATAATAATGATAGATTATTTTATCACTTTCTTAGGTTTCTATCCCCCAAGTTTATCTGAGTTTCACTTTTGTGCTTTAGTCTCTTCTTTTTTCAAAGGTCCTATAAGGATCAGATTTAAAAACCCACAATTACATTTGTTGAGGAAATGTGACTGAGGTCATTGAACATCATGCCATTCATTGCTACTGATGTAAAGGTCCCCCTCAAAATAAAATAATAATGATAATAATAATAATACATACATGCATGCATACATACATGCATGCATGCATGCATACATATACATAAAAACATCCCTAGAGGAACTTACTGTTTTTATGCTGTAAGCAATGAAAATAGTATTACTCTTTTCACTAACTTTTTCATTTAGGTTGCCAATGAGCTAAAGGTCAAATATGCAGCTCAGCCATGAGCATTCTCAGACCTAGCTCTGACTCTTCAGGTGTGGAATTTCTAGTCTGTGCTTTGTGCTTTGTTCTGATCTTCATTCATTCTTTTCTTTAAACATTGTTTTATATATAAACTCTTCAAACCATTTGTGGCACAAAATCAGGTTAGTGGTTGATTCATTTACTTTAAAGTTCACTTATGAGAATACTAGATGGTTGAAATCCCCATCACGAGAGGTATCTTGAGGAGGAAAAGCTCAGGATTTTAGGCAACAGCTTCATGGTGAAATCTTGCAGGTGCTAAAGTGAGTTACTTGCTGCAGCTACTTCTGCGGGTCAAACCAAGAACTTGTATGCAGTCAAGAATATGAAGCACCCTGTAAGTACTATAATGTCAGATACAATGCACTAAGCGAAACTGATATTAAATAGTCTAACTGAAGTATGTTTAACCTCTCCTGAATGAATGTTCCACCCTAAATTACTTTCATTTATTGAAACTTGGAAATTCTGTACCGAATTTTATTCCTATTTATGTCTCCTCTCAATTGAGCTGTATCAGTGTCTTGCTTCCTGTTTGTTTTCAATTCCATTACCACATCATTGAGTTCAAAAGCCCAGCTTCTCCACCAGATCAGTGCAGCAGCTCTCTCACATGTCTCCTGCATCTGACCTCTGCCAGCTCAGCTTCACACTGTTTATATGTTGTTTCCAGACTCATCTTTTTAAAGAACAGCTCTTAATTGTTTCCATGTAACTCAATGGTGACCTGCTTTTTCCACAACACATGATCTTTCTGTTCCTGGCAAAAAAGCCTTTTTTTCTCTTTTTCAAATAAATTGAAACTGCTTCTGACCCATCTCATCTCAGACACTTGTATATTCTCTTTTGCCCCCAGGAAGACTATTCCTTCAGAGACCAACATGGCTCTGTCCCTCATGTTGCTTCAGATATGTTTGTATTTTTTTCCCTTTCCCTGAAGATCTTCCCTGGCCACCTTGTGCACATCATCACATCTGCTCTGACACTCCCATGCTTTCCAGCCAGAAAACATGTCATTAAATAATAGGGTAAATCTTTTGTATTTGTTTATTTTTGTGTTCAGTAAACACATATTATTAATATTATTGTTTCCAGATTCACATATATCTGTCTCTATTCGTACCTTTTTTTTTTTCCAGGAAAAATATCACAGATTCTCCCTGCTCTTATTCAAACAAGCCCTGTATTTTCTTACATGAACAACTTTGTTACATTTTTATGTACTGGTGTCTTCTCTAGACGTTGCGAGTTTTGGGGATTATTTTAATTTTTAAAGTCAACTTTCTTGATGAAATGTTCTGATTCTCCTCACCACTGCGAGCACACATTTTTATAATATTCAAAATGATAAGATGTGTCATATCACTTATTGTTTTATAGTAATTTCTGACCATTCTTTATGCCTTTTAGTAGAATATAAATTCCCTGGCAACAATGCAGAGCACTAAATTTGGTTCTAATTCTTGGAGCTTCTAAGACAAATGATAGTATTAAATGAATCTAAAATATTTGGTCAGTAAGTTATAAAGAATGTAGCCATTTCACTTGCAATGTCATTTTGAGCACTATTGGAATATATTAAATTGGTATTTCAATGTTAAATTGAGAATTTTTAAGAGTAGATCATTTAACAATTTGTTAAGTGCTCGCTATTTTACAATGAATCTCAACTAGGCATTTTGAGAAAAATAAATGCACATACATACAATCCTGAGGGAGGCAAAAGAGTATCTCCCCAAACATGTCCAGGGTCCAATATCTGAAACTTCTGAATATGGTATATTTTATGGCAAAGGGGACTTTGCAGATATAATTAAGGTTATGGACCTTAACATAAGATTATCCAGGATTATTACAGAGAAAGTGAGAACTTACACAGTGAGCCTGTAAAGTGGAAATCATTCTCTTGCTCTTATCTCTACTGTCTATTGCTCTTTTTATATGGAGCCAGGTCTATTAGGTTAGGATTCTATGCGTATGACCTCACTTTACCTGAGTTTCCTCTCTAAAATCCTTATCTACAAGTACAACTTCAACACATTAATTTTGGGGAACACAAATCTATCTATAACAACAGAATCTGTGTAATCATTGAATTTGGATGTGAGATAAAGTCAATGATGACTGGAATATTTTTTGGCCAAAGAAGCTGCAATAATTGAATTTTGATTAACTCAGATGGGGAAAATGTGGAAAGAGAGGTAACTGTGAGAAAGCGAGTTGACTCGATTCAGTTATTATGTATTGGGAAGAAGACATTGAGTAGGCAGGGGGATATATGAGTGCAACCCAATGGAGATTTGAGCAGCTGACATACATTTGTGAGCTGTCAAGGTTTGGAGAGTAGTGAAGTTTTAGATGTCATAAAATCATCAATAGAGTGAGAGTAGAGAAACTTGGGAGCAGCGGGCAGATTTTTCCTTGGAGCATTTGGGTGTTATGAGGCCAGGGATGTGAGGAAGAGCCATCGGAGAAGTTTAGAAGTAATGGCCAAGTAATGAAGTCACAGTAAACCAAAGAAAATATAGTGTACTGGAATACAATCAGAGAAAGTATTTCAAGAGAAGAAAATTATCAACTCTTATTTTTTCTTTCATTTTTATGTATCTTTGAAATTGTATATAGATCATTCAAATATTTAAAAACTAGTTATCTATATACTCCTAATAACCTTAAAATAGACTAAATAGTCTCTTTTGATCAAAACAGGTGTAATATAATTTTATTATTGAAAGATTTTTTAATGAGAAAATTTTCCAATGTTATAGGGTTCCCTAGAATATATTTAGTAGTTTTATTACAGAAATAGTGTTAGAAGAAGAAAAAAAAAAAAAAAACAGTCAAGTACCTATTATATACTGTTGTTCTGTGCAGGATATTCTTTAATATTTAAACAAGATTTACTTTTTATTTATTTTTTTAAATCTTGAAAATGTTTTTATATTGCTTTGTTTTCCATAAATCATGGTGATTGGCATGTAGCATTTATCTTGATAACAAAATTGAGAAAAATCTGCTAATAACTACCTAAGATAGATTGACACATTTTGATTCAACAAATGCTAATAATGTGTCAACTGTACTTCTTAATAATTCTGCAGATACATCAACCTAATGTCATACAAAAGGATGAGTATAAATTCATAATTTGCAGTTGGTGTTTCATAATAAAAGAGCATATTCTCAAAAATATTTAAGCATCCCTATAAAAGATTATCTACTGCAATACTTCTATCTGTTCCTCTATAAAATTATTACATGTTCAAAAAACCTTATTCTGTTTTCCCTCTTTAAATAACCTTTTCTCCTATTATAAAAATGAAAAAGATTTACAAAATGATTACCCTTGTCACTGTTTAACTGTAAGAAGAATATTGGGGTTACCAAATTTCATCCAGCTTGGTTACTTGATAAATCTTGGGATATAACCAATTCTGAATGAATGAGATTGTTTTTAGTTATAAAAGCAAAACTTTTAAATTGTGTTTAAGAAGCGGAAGAAGAAAACACTATATTTTTTCCTTTATCCTCTTATGTCATTCACAGTGGCTCAGTATTTCCAGTTATCATTTGAACATAAATTGCAAAAGCAAGGACATTTTGCCTATCATCTATTTTTAGTTAGTAAAAAAAAAAAAATATATATATATTTGCCGTAATTTCCTCAACTGAATTCCATTAGCTTAAATCTGGGAGCCATATTCCTATTTCTATGTTGATCACTGGTAAACATGTCACATTCTTTGAACATGCATCTCTGAAGGGCGAGCATGCACCTCACAATTGAGTATCTTGCTTTGAGTTGCCTCAATCCTTACCAGTGAGACTTTTGAGGCCATATGAAGTCATTTGGATTAATGCTACATTAGGCATTTTTACTTTCGCACATCACTACTCTGTACATGTGGTACATTTACTATGGAATACCGTGCAGCAGAAGGAAAGAAGGAGCTCCTACCCTTCATGACAGCATGGATGGAACTGGAGAGCATTATGCTAAGTGAAATAAGCCAGGCAGCAAAAGACAAATACCATGTGATCTCACCTATAAGTGGAACCTAATGAACAAAACAGAGACAAGGAAAATAGAACCAGAGGCATGTAAACAAGGAACAGACTGACAGTGACCACAGGGGAGGGGAGAGGGATAATGGTGGAAAGAAGGGGAAAGATCTAGTCAAGGAACATGTATGAAGGACCCATAATAATGGACAACGGGGAGGGGACTGGCTGTGGGTGTGGAGTATGGGTGGGATGGGATGAAGAACAATGGGGGATAAATTGGGGCAACTGTAATAGAAAAACAATAAAAATAAAAATAATAAACTAGGAAAAATAAAAAATAAAATAAAATGCATTAATTGAGTAAAAAATAAAATACTGGAAGCACTATGCTTTTTAGAGAATGAGAAGGAAAGGTTCCAAATGTAAATATGAAGTTGTTATTTTTATTTTCAAACATGCTGAGCCTTAAATAAATAAAGCACATTATAATCCTTTCATTTCCTTGAAATTGAATTTAAGAAGTCTTAGTCTCATTATATAAACCTCCATAGAATAATTATCTCAAATTTTAATGCCACTATCCAGAAGGGAACTTCAATAAAAAAAAAAAAAAAAAAAAAACATTGGCTGTATTTAACTAAATTAAGCATTGAATAACATAGACAATCTCTTAATAATAATAGCTGGATGAGTTTAGTATCTGTAATACTTCCTCCAGTTAATCACTAGAGAAAGCAGTACATGTAATTATGTCACTTTTATCATCTCAATACATATAAATGTCTATATGTCCTGGGTGTTATATATAAGAAAAGACAAGAGCAAAAGGTAGAACTTTTCTTCTGGGGAAGGATGAAATTTATTCTTGCCATATGCTAATTTGGAAAATATATTTGGTCAATTGGAATGATTATTCTATTGCTATTGATTCCACATTAGTTTTCATTTTGTTTTTCAAAATATATTATAATTTATTTTATAGTAAGAACTTTCAAGAGAAAAATGATTATTTGGTATAGATAAAATATTAAGTCTCAGAGGAAAAAAATTATGCTCCAATTTTTCCAAGTTATTTTTTTTCTGAACACACACACACACACACTCACATGCACATTCTTCATGACATAATCATAACAACAACATACATTGTCTTATCTTTGGGATTAATATTATTCTTCAATAAAGTCACTTTTGAAAGTAAAGTCATTTTTGCTTCATTAATCATGGAAATTAGGGTATTTTTAAAATAGTGTTTCTGTTTTCATTTAGGTGTCCTGATTTTCTAGAGCAAAATATACTGAAACATTCCAAAAATGCTGAGAGACAGATTTAGCAATTGTTTGAAATCCCTAAGTTATTCTTTTAAGAATTGATCCAAAAGAAGTGCCACTGCACAGTTGTAGATAAAATATTCACTGAAGTTTTCAAACAATAAAACATTGGGTAGAACTAATTACCAATCATGGAATTGCTAGATATTAAGGTACACAAGTATATGGATTTATCTGCATGAATCTATGCACGAATGTTCATAGCCGATGCACAGACTCAGGGCTAGAATAGTACAAAACCATCTGTTCTAAGAGTAATGACAGAATAAAAATGGGAGTGAGGAACAGGATAATTCTTTTATACTACTTGAAAATTTTCAGCGGTAATATTCATTCTGTTGAAATGTTTTAAGGACTGTTTTAAGTGACACTTCAAAGGTAAAACTAGAGAAGTGTTATTTTTCCATTAGTCAGTTTTGTTCCATTTATTTTAATTTTCCTTCTTTCTAAATGATCTTCCATTTATTTGCCCCTCTTAATTCTACTTACGATTTAAGAAGATTTTGTTTTATTATGCATTGCTAATTTGCATTTTGCTTAACTGGTATTTGACCAAGCATCGATGATAGAGAGCTGGTTTTCCCTCACTTGCTTCATTTTCTTTGTAGCAGCCTTGCTATGTATGAGCATTTAAATAATCATTCCCAAGGCACTGTCTCAGAACTCAGGTTCCTACCCTGTACCTCTCTTACACTTTTTATCTGATGTATGTCTCAGATCGTGACATATTCTGGCCTTAAACTTTATTTTGAAGCTTAAATATAATCATAGTCATCATGGAATGATCATACTCCAGCAACATTGAAGCTTGTGATTAAATTCAGGTACAAGTGTTTTATTAGAGAGGAAAATGAAACAAAACAAAACAAAAAAAAACTGCTTTAAGTTTCTTGCTACATACAGTAGAGATAAATTTCTAGTGAAAGAAATTTTAGTGATAATTTTCACTGTCATCTTCTATTAGAGCAACTGGGAATTTGGAATCTAGAAGCTTTAGTTTACATCCTGATTTCCTTTTACCCTGCAACCTTGTACATATTACACATTCTGTTCATTATAACTAGTGCATTACCATCTCTCTATTATTTTGAGAATTATTTGTTTAACTTTTGCTTTCATGAGTGCATACTTTGAGATTTCTTCTATTAGTTTATTTTACCCAGAATATTCTATCCTGATTTGTGCCATCAGCAGCTATAAATAATATTAAGGCAGAATTTGCCAACTTAGTATTTATGTCGGTATCTCATCAAAAACAAGAAGAGATTAATAGGGAAAAAGCACATTTATAAAAAATGAAAATATTAATCTTCTAGGACTAGACCCAACTTGTTTATATTTCAACAGGAATCTATAAATTTAAGAGAAATCTAAATATTTTCTACATCATTGAATAAGGACAGTTTCTTCATCAAGGATAATATGAAACTGAAATCAGTACATCTCAGTTTTTTAAAACAAAACGCAGTCAGTAAAATTCTCTTAGGGATCATTCTCTATAAAAAGTGTTGCTGCCCTGGCTGGTGTGACTCAGTGGACTGAGCACTGGTCTGTGAAGCAAAGTGTCACCTGTTCAATTCCCAGTCGGCGCACATGCCTGGGTTGCAGGCCAGGTCCCCAGTAGGGGGAACTCAAGAGGCAACCACACACTTACGTTTCTCTCCCTCCTTCCCCCTCTCTCCAAAAACTAAATAAATGACATATTTAAAAAAAAGAGTGTAGCTACTTGAATACTTCCAATTTCAGATAAAAACAATGGAGAAATTATACTTGAATTTGGAATATGCAAACTATGAAATATAACATGGACACTGCAATAAAACTTAAATATCTTAGTATATATAGAGACCATATTTAAAAGTTCAGAATAACTCTAAAAAATAAGGAATACATTTAAACATTTACTTTAAGACACAGGAGGCAGAGAAATGTCTCTGCCATGTGTGGTGCTACAATTGCACTGACTTTTTTCACATTTGTAAAATAATAACATTATTTTTTTGTATTTATTAATTCAAATTGCAATTACTTCAAATCAAGTGTTTTGTCACATAGAATTTGAGTTAAATCACCTATAGTATAATTAATATAAAAATCCATGAAAAGTTGCCATGAAGTAAATATAATAGGTTATATAGAAATATATATTTGATGACATATTTTGGAATTATTAATTATTCAGAAAAATTGTAAAAATAATAAATTTTACTTCATATATTCCTAGAATATTTAGACTGTAAGTATTCCTTTCTGCACTTGAAGTTATTGAATATGTAAGACTTTTTCTAACTGGTTTCAACTACCTATTTAACATGTGATATAATATAAAAAAGTTTCTACAGTGAAATTTTTGCCCTCTGTTTATTAGTTGTCACAAACATCTACTGATTTTTCAAAAGTCGGATTTAAAATACATTTATAGAAACATATCTGACTTATTATTCTTTGTTTTCCATGGCTAGTAGCATATAACTTTCTCCAAAAATATGATTAAATAATTTCTTGCAATATGACAGAGTAACATGTTTTCCTAGTATCTTCTTGTTGACCTACTTCTAGAGAATTGAAATAGGGGCAAAGATCTGAAAAATAATGGACCAACATCTCATGAATTTCCTAAGACGAGTTATATAAATGGCACTGGGCTGGTAGGATGGATTACAAGGACTCTGAGGCTGATAAGGGTTGAGGTCTAGGGAAGAAGTTTAGCAATTTCTGGCAGAACTAAAGCCTCTTTCTCCTGTTTCTCACTTCAAATCTTAAATATGAGTGTATTACACTGGCAGAAGAAGAAAATTGGAGCTATGCAGCTTCATTACTTTTCTATTTTAATTTTCAATTATAATTTACATTTGATATCCTTATGTATTAGTTTCAGTTTCATGGTGGTTAGATAGTCACATACTTTACAAAGTGTTCCCCATGATATTTCTAGCATCCACCTTGTACAAAACAAAAAAAGAAATTTTGTAAAGGAAAGGGGTCTTAGGCAGAACTACCAGTAGAGACCCAAAAGGACATCACTCACTAAAGTGTAGGAATAAAAGAAAGAGTGTGAAGCCCAGACTAACACCCGAGGTTTTATGCTCTGAACTGCTTGCTCTACCACATTTACGCTCCACATTCAAGATGAAGGTAAGAACCACAAGCTATGCCGTAGATGTTATCACTGACCTGGGGCACATATTACTGTTTTATGTGATTCCATGGGAATATAATTTATTTGAGAAATATTACTAGACATATATACTGGTTGCCTGTAAGAAATAAAGAAAATTATTAAACCAACAAAATGTAAAATGTTCACAGAAATATAGGTAATTGGGAGCACAAATTACTACATATGAAAAATATGAGTTGTGTTATACATACACTAAATGAATTAGTGACAAAATGATTACGCAAGTGACCATACTTGTATTAATGTTTAAATTAATAAATGAAATAATCAATTAATAAAAATGAAGTATCAGATAATCTAGAAATCAACTGAAAAAATTCATGCTCATAAAAACAGAGCTTTGTTTGTTTATAGAGTGTAAGTAATGACTGACCCGAACATAGAGGCATTTCAAGTTGTAGAAAAGTCTTGTATCTAGATTAAGGTTGTAGATACTGTAGATACATAGATGCATATATCTACTTCAACTCATTAAATTAGAAGCTAAAGATCTGTACATTTACTGTACGTACATTGTACCTCAATAAAATATATTATTAAAAATAAACTTGGCCTTGCTGGTGTAGCTCAGTGGACTGAAAGTCAGCCTATGAACTGAAAGGTCACTCACTGGTTTGGTTCCCAGGCAAGGCACGTGCCTGGGTTTCAGGCAAAGCTCCCAACTCGGGGTGAGAGGCAACTAATCAATGTTTCTCTCTCACATTGATGTTTTCCTCCCTTTCTTTCTCCCTCCCTTCCTTTCTCTCTAAGAATAAATAAATTTAAAAAATAAAATAAAAATAAACTCAAACAATTGTATAGCAAAATGAATAAATAGGTAATTAGAGAATTCAAATATAAAAATAAAAATATGCAAATTGCTTCCAGAGACAATAAGAACGTGACCTTTTAAGAAATGACAGAGAGAGCCATGGCTGGTGTGGCTCAGTGGATTGAGAACTGGCCTGTGTCGCCGATTGAGAGTTGGAAGGGCTGCCGGTTCAATTCCTAGTCAGGGAATATGCCCGGGTGGTGGGTCAGGTCCCCATTCGGGGGCCCACAAGAGACAATCACACGCTGATGTTTCTCTCTTTCTCCTTCCCCTCCCCCTCTTAAAAATAAATGAATAAAATCTTTTTAAAAAATGAGAGTAAATGGACTTTCAGAAAAAGTAGAAATGAGAGGAATCAGCAAGGGCCTAACTGAAGTGAGCATTTCTAGATTCAGAGTAAGACTCAGTGAGGTTTTTATGAGTCCTAACCACACGCATTGGGCTGCCCTACTGTGAACTCAGTTGGACCTTTTCAGGCTTGTATCATGAAAACTGTGGTTTGTGGTAAGGCAGTGTGGTTGCATGTAAGTGAGGTTTTAAAATGATGAAGTATGGGATTTAACAGCAAAAAGACAGTTTAGGTGTTGAAGGATCTAAGCTGTTAGGTAGAGAATTAGAATGTTGAAAAAATGAATTCAGAGGACAATGTCAAAAGTATTGACGGAGTTTAAAATTTCATTGCTATACATTAAAAATGACAAATGAATGAGAAGTTATACTATTTTCATTGATGAAAAATGTAAATAAATAATGATTTTGTATTTCTTCTCACACTGATCAATAGATGAAATGTAATCCTTATAACATAATGGTGGGACTTTATCAATGACTTCAAATAACTTATTCTATAAATTTTATGGATTTTAAAGGTTTATGAATAACTGATTATCACAAAATGATAGTAAAAAACTAAATAGTTATGGCAGTGAAATTAACAAAGAATGGAACAATATGAAAGCTTAGATGCATGTACATATGAAATGTTTTAACATGCAAAAAGTGATACCAAATACCAGTAGGAAAATCAGGAATGTTTAATGAATCATTTGGGGAAAATGTTAACATTTAGAGAAAATTAGATATACATATTTAAACTATGTTGTATAAAAATGCACCTCAATGAATTAATAACCAAAATTTGAAAGAGATGTCAGTTCAATCAAAAATAATTTGAAGAACTTAATTTCTTAAGTTAAAATAGAGATTAATATATTAAACAAATACCAAAAGAATATATCATAAGTAAAAGTGTGAAATTTTAGTACATGTAAGCAAATTAAGAATTTCTGTTCAACAACTATCTTAAATAAGAGACAAATAATAGTACAAGAGAAAAATATCCACTCCATTTAAATTAAAAAAATGAATTCATCTCTAAAATATAAAAGATATTCCTCCATATACTCAAAGTAAATATTAAAAAGTTAGAACTAGTGGAGGAATAAGAAATTCAGCAGAGGGGAAATGTAGATCTGTTAAGTCCATATATGTTTGGGAAACAGTTGTCTAATATGTTGCTTGTGGGTGTATAGAGTAATATAGCCATTCTGGAAGTTACCTCAGAAGAATAAAACAAAATTAGGGAAATATGCACCTTAGGATCTATGACTCCATCCTGAACATCTATAAATAAAAACACTTGATCTGGTTCACAAAAAAGCTTTATGGAGATTTTCCTTTGAGTGTAGCTTTGAGTAATTGGTTATTAGAAAAAAAAAGCATCCCTTTTTTTTAATTGTTCCAATACAGTTACCTCCATTTTTCCCTCACCACTCCCTCCTGCCCCACCCATTCCTGCCTCCCACCCTCAATCCTAGCCCCTTTGGCTTGGTCCAGTGTCCTTCACACATGCTCCTTGATGACCCTTGCATCTTCTCACTCAAGAAATGTATGTGGAATGTGGTAAACCAACACGTAAAAATTAATCAGCAGAAGCCTCATTTAAAGTGAAGGAGGGAGGCCAGAGGGGTGCTCTCATGCCCTGTGCATATTGTGAAGCACAGCAGGAGAACCTTGGCTCATAAGAGCCCTTCCCAACTTCCTATTGCACTCCGCAAAGTCATTTTCTCTTTGTTTTAGTGGACACGTACGTGGCTCATCATGTGTGCATGTACCAGATTGCAATTCTTCATTGTTTTCAAATAAAATTAATTTTGATGGAGCGATAGCTGGCTGACTTTTTGCTCAGGGTCCACATCTTGGTGGTCTGTAGGAGGATTCAGAGAAGACCCCTATAGCTCTGAGGCTGGTGAGCAGGGAGATGTGGCACCCACAGAGCCCACTGAGCTCCATGTTCTCTCGCCAACCCTGGGGTTTGAGGATACGTTTTCTCTGGGATTACAGCTCACTTTGATTTTTGAAACTCTCCAGGCTTTCTCTGAGATCTGTTCAGACACTTTTTTTTTTTTTTATTAAGACCTTATTCTGTGAATATTTGTTTTACACTTCGGCCTGATTCATTTAAAATCAGACTCTTTCGTGAGACCAGTAGCCTTTGGCCAGATTCCTGCAGGAACCAGACTGTTCATTGAAACTCTGCGTTAGCTTCTGGCCTGACTCCTTTGCTGTTTCTCTGAAATGGTGCTGCTCAGCCCTCCGTTGACCCCTTAAGGGTCAGACTGTTTCTCTGAAACTGCCCTTTCAAGCCTTCGGCCCAAACAGTTCTTAGTGAAACTGACTGGTGTTAGTGAGCAGGCTGCTTGGGCCTTATGCTCCAGATAAAAGCCTCTGAAAAATGGATCTCTATTATTTAAATACTTTCATGATACTCACCTACCCAGCCCCATAGACCTCGGCTAATTTCATACATAAAAATCACAGATTCTTCTCATGCACATTTACTCTTAAATGGACTCATTTGACCAACAGTAATTTAAAATAGCAAAAGCCATTACCCAGAACTTATTAAATCTCCAAACTTACTTAAAAAAAAAGTTGAATAACCTCTTCAACAAATGGTGCTGGGAAATCTGGATGGCTACATGCAAAAAAATGAAACTCGAGCACCAACTTACACCATATACAAAAATAAATTCAAGGTGGATAAAATATTTAAATATAAGTCGTGACACCATAAAAGTCCTAGAGGAAAACATTGGTAGGAAAATCTCAGACATCCCACACAGCAACATCTTCAATGTTATGTCTCCTAGAGCAAGGAACATAAAGGAAAGAATAAACAAGTGGGACCTTATCAAAATAAAGAGCTTCTGTGGGGCTAAAGAAAACAGTATTAAAATAAAAAGAGAACCAACAGTATGGGAAAATGTATTTGCCAATGATACCTCAGACAAGGGTTTGATCTCCAAAATATATAAAGAACTCATACGACTCCACTCTGGGAAGACAAAAAACCCAATTAAAAAATGGGCAAAAGACATGAACAGACACTTCTCGAAAGTGGACATACAGAGGGCCCAGAGACATATGAAAAGATGCTCAACATCATTAGCCATCAGAGAGATGCAAATTAAAACCACAATGAGATACCATGTCACACCAGTCAGAATGGCCATCATCAGCAAAGCAACAGATAACTGTTGGAGGGGATGTGGAGAAAAGGGAACCCTACTGCACTGTTGGTGGGAATGCAGACTAGTGCAGCCACTGTGGAAAACAGTATGGGATTTCCTCAGAAAAATAAAAATGGAACTGCCTTTTGACCCAGCAATTCCACTACTGGGATTATACCCTAAGAACCCTGAAAAACCAGTTCAAAAGAACCTATGCACTCCAATGTTCATAGCAGCACAATTCACAATAGCCATTGCTGGAAACAACCTAAGTGCCCATCTACAAATGAGTGGATCAAGAAACTACAGCACATTTACACAACAGAATTCTACACAGCAGAGAGGAAGAAGGAGCGTATACCCTTTGCAACAGCATGGATGGAACTGGAGAGCCTTATGCTAAGTGAAGTAAGCCAGGTGGTGAGGGAAAAATACCATATCATCTCACCTTTAACCGAAACATAATCAACAAAAACAAAAAGCAAGCAAAACTTAACCAGAGACATGGAATTTAAGAACAATCTAATAATATCCAGGGGGGAGGGGACAGTGGGGAGAAGGGTTTACAGGAACCACTATAGAGGACACATGGACAGAACCAAGGATGGGGGAGGGAAGCAGGGAAAGGAGGCAGGATTGGAGGGGGAGGGGAGGGGACAGTATGCAGACAACTGTAATTGAACAACAATAAAGTAAAAAAAAAAATAAAATAAAAGTTGAATTGGACAACTATAGCTCTGAAATTGGCAAAACTGAACAGTATGCCTATTTCACTCAGTATTTTGAGGCTTAAAAACATTTCTAGGGGTATAAAATTGGCTCAGCAAAATAAAAATGTAAGATTAACTGAGACAAACAAGTGTTTAAAGAAAGAAAAAAATTACTTTTGAAGCCTGTGTTTTTCCTCTCAGCTTCTGTGTCTCTGGAGCCATCTTTCTCTTCCTCTGAATGTATGAGTATGTGTCTCTTTAAAATTAAGCATTCTGAGGATCTTAATTAGCCCCAGATTTCTTATATAGTCTTTGGACTAAAGCTGAACTGCAAACCATAGTCAATTATTTTCCCAAAGTAAGTAAGGATTCCCCAAGATTCATCGAAGAACGTAATATAGTCCTTCAGACTCACCAGCCTGGGTACTGACACATCAGCTAACTCATATGCTTGTCAGTGAAGTCCAGGCTCCTCCTGGGATGGAACCGCTGATTGAGAAAACTCTGAAAGGCCTCTAGCCTTACCTTCCTAGGTAATTATTCCACTGACTTGTTTGTTATGTGATCAGGCATGTGGCATTGTTAAACACCTTCATAAAATCCAGGCTTGCTTCAAAAAAGCCTGATGAAACTCTTCAAAATTATTATAATCAACTTTGCATTGTTTTCATCGTTTAACAATGAGAAAGGGTCTAAGGTAGAAAGTAAAACAAGTGTATTCTGTGTATCTAAATGTATAAACTGTTAAGTCCCAAGAGGTATTATAACAATTCCCTGAAAAATACCTGATTTAATGAGTTTAACAAATCAGTATCTCTGTAAACACCAGTTTATATTGTATTACTAGTAATTTTAAACAAGTTATACCAATAGAAATATGATTTTAATAAAGCACAAACCATATTTTCTTCTATAGAATACATTAAAATTAACTATATTTATATTGGTAGCTTTCACTGTGCAGTTAATATTGAGAAATATACCAGTGTGTGTTTTTCACTTAGAATTATCCTCAAATAACGAAAGTTAACTTGCACTTTTCTTTTCCACTTTTAAATTGCTTTTTCTCTCATCTTGAACTTGAATTTAGAAATGGCAGGATCTCAATAGAGGTAGAGGGTAATTTCCCACAAGACCTGGCTAATTTATAGCTTTCAACACACCAATGACCCCTACAATTTGGCAGTTGCTTCATTAATTTCACTACACCTGCTCCATTTATCTTGCAAAAAAAAAAAAAAAAAGACAGATAAAGGCACAATCTTCTCTCACTGCAGCTATTGTCAAGAAAAGTTCTTCATGTCTCTCTGAAGTAAATTGTAACCAGCATTAAGGAGAACAAAAGACAGTAGCGTCAGACAGATGTTGCCAGTTTGTCACTGAGATGGAGGGGAAAGTTGGAATGACCACAGACTTTTGGACAAAGTTGTTTCCACTTTGAAATTCTATGCCTATCCAAAGAAGACTACAATTTAGAACTAAAAATAAAAATAATCTGAAAAAAATTGAAAATGATGTTTTCTCATCAGTAATGATAAATTGTACAGGTACCCCAATTATTGTCTAGCTGGCTAGCTAGCTAAAAAAAGAAAAAGAAAGAAACTAAACAGAGTTATAGGCAGGTTAACTTTTCTATGTTTATGATATAAAGCAATTTATTTTCATGAAATAGTGACTGTAATTTTAGTATTTCTACAGCCATCAAAAATGCGCTTTCATCAACATGTTCATTAATTAAAAAAATATTTTAATGTCCATTTAGGAAGTCATTTATTTACCTGGTTGACTATCTAAGCACTTTTTTTTAAATTCTGTTATTTTATATAATTATTTTTATCTTTATACACTGTAAGCCCCATAAATACAAATTCAATTAGTGTTTTATTCCTCTTTTATGGCAAACAGCTTGAATTTCCAGTCTGAAGTTAATGAGCAGTACATTTAAAAATAATTAAGAAAATTAATAAAAATATATTAAGAGCTTTTAAAAATTTGCATTATAGACATAATAAATGTGAATATAAACTTGAATTGCATATAGGTTTCCTTTTCTTTTCCAATATTATTATTTATTTTATAATAATATAGATTATTAAGGGTTGGTGATCATTTCAAAGACCGTGCATATTCAATTGTTTGATAAGATTTCCATGCCAACGTGGCCAGGAGAAACATATAACTTACGCAGAAGTTGTTTCCATTCTTTTGTTATCTGAACATACCATGGTCGTAAGTGCATGCCATGATAACAATGAAACTGAATAAGAAAATCTTGATAAATGATATAACCTCAATAATTACCAAAATAGAATAACTAAAAATATCATGATTCTTTGTTTAGTCTAATTTATTTACTTATAAGAATTATAACAAAGGACATAAAATTTAACATGCTACAAAATATTTATGGCATATGATTTTCAGAATAACTCATATACAAGCATTGGTAAATAATAAGTAATTATTTTAACATAATAAATATGCATGTCTTCATATTATATTACCACATATTTTTATTAATTCAGAATTATTTGCTAACTTAAATTAAAATACACTATAAACTATAGGTTATAAACAGAAACAAAGACATAAATCTTCTTTCATATGCAAAGTATGATAAGAGATCAATATAACTATTGGCAAGATGGTGGTGTGTCCTATAATTTAGATAAATCATTTTACTACTTGGGAAATTGTGATTTACATAAATAGAGAAATTGTCCTTTTCATTGTGAGACCAGACCACATTAGAACTAATTACAATTAGGTGACTTATAAAATAATTAGCATTTTATGTGGTTATTTCAAAATGCCATTTACTATTTAAGTTAGATTATATTAAAAGTTCATAAAATAGTTTGGCCACAATAAAGTATACAGTTAGGTTAATAAATACCATTGTTATGTCTGGAAGTCACTTTAAATGTAACAATTGTTTAGAGAGAAAAATATCTAGAACAAATGAGGCCTGGAATCTTGGTGAATTAGTTATGTATTGCTGCGTAACATATTATCCCTAAATTTCATGGCTTGGTGGTTAGAAAACAAAGTCCATTCATACCATTAACCCATCAGTTCTTAACACTTCATGGCCTTTTACACTTCCATATGGAATTTAAATATTTTCCGTTCCCTAAGAGTATCTAATTTCTTCTCCCCTCATGTTTTGTCCTATTTATGCTTTGGGGTGTGTGTGTGTGAGTGTGTGGTGCTTACTTTCCTTATGTGTTTTGAAATTAGCATGATATGGTTTACTTCTGTTAGGATTCTTTTCCAGGGAGGTTTGCTCATGAATTGGCATACACATTGTCTATCAGTTGGCTTTTCATTGCTCACAGCCTTTTTTAAATTGTATTTTTCCATTACCATTTCTTCTCCTTATAGCCACCCCACTCTAAAATTGTCACACTGTTGTCCATGTCCAAGGGTCCTTTTACTTTTTTGCTGGATCCTCTCACCACTCACCCCAATAGCTGTTATCCTGCTCTCCATCTATGAGTCTGTCTCTAGTTGCTTGTTCAGTTTGTTCATTAGATTCCACTTGAGAGTGAAATTGTTTTGCATTTGTCTTTACCTGATTGGTTTAGTTCACTTAGCATAATGTTCTCCAGGTCCATCCATGTTGTTGAAAGGGTAAAGTTTGATTTTATTTATTTTTTACTGCTGAGTAGTATTCCATTGTGTAAATGCCCCATAGTTGTTTTATCCACTCATCTACTGCTGGACACTTGGGCTGCTTCCATATCTTGGTGATTGTAAATAATGCTGCAATGAACATAGGGGGATGCTTTTGTTCTTTTGAATTAGTGTTATGAGTTTCTTGGAATAAATTCCAATACTAGGATTGCTGGATTAAAAGGCAGATCCATTTTTAATTGGTGGAGGTATCTCTATAGTGCTTCCCATAGTGGCTGTACCAATCTGCACTCCCACCAACAGTGCAGAAGGGTTCCCCTTTCTCAACATCTTCACTAGACTCGTTTGTTGATTTATTCATGATGGTCATTCTAACTGGTATGAGGTGATATCTCATTGTGGTTTTAATTTGCATTGCTCTGATGATCAATTATGTTGAGCATCTTTTCATATGTCTATTGGTCATCTGCATTTCCTCTTTGGAGAGTGCTTATTCAGGTCTTTGCCCATTTTTTTTAATTGGATTTTTTTTCCTTTATTTTCTTTTCTTTTTAGTATTGAGTTTTTTAAGTTCTTTATCAATTGTGGATATTCACCCCTTAACAGATGTATTGATGAATATGTTCTCCCATTACATGGGTTGTCTTTTTATTTTATTGATGATTTCCTTTGCTGTGCAAAAGCTTTTTAGTTTGATGCAGTCCCATTTGCTTAATTTTTCTTTTGTTTCTCTTGACTGGGGAGATATATCCAATAAAATTGCTATGAGCAATGTCCCAGATTTTGCTGCCTATGTTTTATTCTAGGATTTTTACATTTCATGACTAACATTTAAGTCTTTGGTACATTTTGAATTTATTCTTTTTGTAGTACAAGAAGGTGGTTTAGTTTTATTTTTCTGCACACATTTTTCTGCCCAATTTTTCCGGCACCATCTATTGAATAAACTATCTTTGTCCCGTGGTATGTGCTTGCTTCCTCTGTGAAATATTAATCAACTGGCGTGGGTTCATTTCTGGGCTCTGTATTCTTTTCCACTGATCTATGTATCTTTTTTTTTATGCCAGTACCAGGCTGTTTTGATTATTATGGCCTTGTAATATAGTTCAATATTAGGTAGCATGATTCTTCCAACTTTGTTTTTCCTTCTTTCTCAGGATCCCTGTTGCCTTGTGGGGCCTTTGTTGTTCTATATACATTTTTGGAATATATGTTCTAGTTCTATAAAATATACCATTGGAATCTTTTCAATAAATAGCTTCCAGAAAGGGACATTTAGAAAACAATCCCATTCACGATATTTTCAAAAATAATAAATTACTTAGGAATAAATCTAATCAAGGATTGCAAAAGACCTGTACTCAGAAATATTATAAGACATTGAAGAACGAAGATGTAGAAGATACATTAAGTGGAAGCACATACATTGTTCGTGGATAGGAAGAATAAACATAGTTAATGCTACCCAAAGCAATCTATAGTTTTACAGTGCTTAAGCTGGTTTCATATTAATAGCTAAATTTTGGACTTTGCATCATCACACACCAAAAAATAACTTCCATGCTTGCATCAACAAGAAGCCAACATCCAGCCTTGAATTTTGTAGAAATCATTTTACCTAAATTATGGGCCATATTCAACTCTGGCAAGTAGAATTGTGACTTCCATGTTGGAAACAGTCCTACACACCCTGTTTATCAGAATTATTGAGGGTGGAATGCAACAACTTTCGATTCCATGGGCAGTAATATCTTAAACTCTGCTCCTCACAAACTTTCCCTTTATGGGCCAAAAAGATTTTTTCCTATATTAATCTATATCTATCTGTCTGTTGAGTCTATCTACTTATGCATCTTCTAACTCTTTAATGTATGTATTTCTGTCAGAAGATAGGAGATCTTTTTTTTTTCCTTAAGCAGTCACATAGGCCTTATAGTGAACAAGTCATTTGAGGTAAGTAAACATTTATTTATTACCAACAAATATTTGTAGGCTTACAATGGACTAAGTGCAAGTGTTACAAACATTAGAAGATGTCTTTCCTATCTTGTCATTGTGACAACATGAATGGATCCTGAAGGCATTATGCTACATGAAATAACTCAGAGAAGGAAAAATACTGTAAAATACCACTTACATGTGAAATCTATAAAATTAAAAAGGCTGATCTCAAAGAAACAAAGAGTAAAATAATAATGACTACAGGGATGGAAGCTGGAGGAATGAAAAGATGTTGGTCAGAGGATACAAACTTTCAGTTATAAGAGTAGTTGGTTTTGGAGATCTAATATATAGCATGGTGAAAATAGTTAACACTAATGTATTATAAACTTGAGAGTTGCTAAGAGAGTAGATCTTACATATTCTTACCATAAAAAAGGTAATTATGTGAGGTGATGGAGGTATTAACTAAAACTACAAAGGCAATCATTTTCCAACATATAAATATATTAAATCAACATGTTATATACTTTAAACTTATACAACATAATATTTAAATTATATCTCAGTAAAGATGCAAAACAGAACATATCTTTCCTTAAGGATTTTTCACTTTTATTTTCCCAGGAGTAAATGGTAATTCTCCAATAAATTTTAGATTAAAAAAATCTGTGAAGAGAAAAATTATTGTACCTGATCAGTAGCTAAACTAGGATATTTTTAATGACTTTAAACATCGCTATAGCTCTTTTTTGGTTTTGTTTTGTTTTTTACCTTTTTTATCCTACATGAACTATTTGAGATTACATTCATTAAATGGCTGGTGAATATGTTCATATAATTTATAGATATACTTGTTAGATATTTAATGAAAGTAATCTCTAATAGTTTGGATAAAAAATCATTAGAAATTTATTTTTTTGGAAAATAAAATATGCTTTCAATGATCCAACACAACTGTTTCCTTAAAATTCTCTCAAATGTATTTCAGTTAGACTCATAGTGAATTATTAGGATCACCTAAACCTTTTTCAATGATGCTTGTGCCCTTAGTTTATACATTTACATGATGCTCATTACAAATAGCTTAATGATAAAAATGATGGAAGAAAAGGGTTGAGTATGTTATACAGTAAAGTGCCCCATGAATGGCTGCTAACATTTTCACCTTCCCTTTCTATAAAGTTTAGTGCAATAATATAATGAGATCTATAAATGTTATAAAATAATTTTTATGGGAAAATATATTTAATATGATGAAGATCAAACTAGCAGTGTAGCATAGAGGATTATAATTTGAAAATACTCAGCAAATTCATAAACTCAAATGAATTTATTTTGAAACTAAAAATATAAAATGTAACATGAAAATCATATGATGCTATTTGAGAGATTTTTCCTTAGTTATAAGAGAGATTCCCCCATCCTTTTTACTCATAATTTTAAACTTAAATAGTGGAATAAAATGCTTATTAAATATTATAAATTTAAATACTAAAAAGGGGAACATTTTCAATTTGTAAAATAATAAAAGCTGATTATTTAAGAAAATATAAAAATAAAACAGGTTAGATAATAATTCAAATAAAAAATTAAAAATCAGAAACCTTTTTATTTCACAGAAAAGGAGCAACTCAACATGTAAATAAGAGCCCTATCTCAATAGTAGTTTACAAATTTTTGAATCCAAATTACAATGAAATAGTTATTAGAAGTTTCAAAACTACCTTGAATACAGAGTACTGCTACAATTTTTGCAATTTCTGAATATTTGATGAATGAATTCAAATAATTATATTTTCCAAAATGTTTACTTAATTACTGTTGAAGTAAAGTTGGATCTTGTAACCTGGACCAAAAATCAAATAAACCTACTGGCTCCTTTTTCCTCGATGGGAATCCTTGGGACAGGCCCTTTGATGGAGACAAGTCTACATTTTAGGCAAATCTACTTGTGTTACTATCTTCTTTTAGCCCAGAAAAGAGACACATAGAAGTGCAGTGCAAGAGGATGTTTGCTAACCTGGTGTACTCGAAGTACGGGGGTTAAAAGCAATGTAAATGCAGTTGGGATAATTTGAGCCTCAGGGAATCTGAGTGAAGTAAATGTCTCACCGCCGCATTTGTAAAAAATAAATAGAAGTTTATAATTCATAAAGTAAGAAAGATAAAAGGTACTCCTAGACACTTCTGATAAGTGTTCTACCTATTTGGAAACAGTTTTAATATTATCAAATTCAAACATAAGTGCACTCAATGACACTGAATGTCTTAACAACACGTCACAGATAGTTCTTACCTTTTGACACCTTATCTATTTTACGAGGTCTGCCCAGAAGGTATCCAGCCATGTAATATGAAAAATCAGATATTTACTTAAGAAGACACAAGATACAAGACATGTTGTACAAAAGGACAATGATGCTTCAGTCCCCTTCAAAGTAGGCACCTTGGGACCTCACACAGTTCTCCCAATCACCATCAGCTGCCCCATCCTATTGCCCTGGTTCTTACAGATGGTCTGAAATCTCGTCCCTTTTTAAATGTGACTTTAGTTTGGGGAAAAGCCAGAAGTCAGGGAGCCAAATCTAAGTTATAGGAGGGCTGTGTCACCAGGGTGATTGGGTATTTTACCAAAAAACTCTGCACAAGACATGATGCATGAACAAGTGCACTGTGGTGATGTGACTGCCAATCACCAGTTGCTCTCTACTTTCCTCTTTCTCTAAAATCAATGAAAAAATGTGTCTACAGTCAGATAAATTCCACAGGGATTATATAATGATGAAAAGTAATTCTTTCATGATCAAACTTTGAAAGATCCATGCATATAACATTGTATCCCCCCAAATACGATTAGTCAGAATTATCAAAACAGCATTTGAATTTTATAAATACTTTGTCTATTTATAAAAAATGCAAAAATAGATATGGTTACTTGAGAATTGAAAACATATTAAGCCATATTAAAATATGTTTCATTCATCAACAGAAATTCCCCTTCCTCTGCAAGGAAGAAAATGCAAAATTGTGTGGAGAAAATGTGAAAGAAATGTGGCTTAAATTAGCAATAGAAAACAGCAAAATGTTTCATTACTTAGTTATTTATCTGAAGAAAAGTTTTATTACTTAAATGTTACCAATACATAGTTCTTCTCTTTAAGGTTGATAATTTTGAAGAAAATACTTCCTTGTTTATTCACAGTCACCTATAGTGTCTCTCCACTATTCTCATTCCTACCATTTTTCAACAGACATGCACACACTTCCTTATACCTCTGCAACTCACCAGTTTCCTTAAGCAAGCTCTACAAAATTAACTATGTTTATTTTATTCTATTCTTCTATTTATATTGTTTAACTGTTTAAAATATTTGCTGACTCTCCTTGTGATGGAAATTTACATCCACATCCCATAGGTATAAGTCATGGCCGTATGACTTATGATAACAGACTTTATTCTGAGCAGCTAAGTTAGAGCCAAATCACATTTTGTGTATCTGTTTTAATTTATATGTTTAACGCATTTGTATTTTTTCTTTTGAAACAGCTAAGGTAAAGGATTTCCTTTATAAAGATAGCAAAAATGGGAATACATTAAAGGAAAAACACAATTTTAAACATATATATTTTTAAAAGCTAAAACAACTCTAAAGTCAGGTAAAGATTAATGTAGTCACTGGAGATACTGCTGATGTAAAGAAACTAATTTTGAATAAGAAAAGGAAACTATAAGGACAGGGCCAAGAATCTGTTGTGTTTAATAAAACTAAAACCTGTCTTTGTGTCCAATTTCAATAACCACACAGCATCAATGATGACATAAATCAAGCCACAAAAACATCTAGCTGCAAATTGTGAATGACTGTTTTAGAAGGAGAGCAACTACATGTAGTGAGCATCCACTGTGTGCAAGGAGTTTCATGTACAATACCTTTTATTACCTTAATAAATCACACAAAGATATATGTATTACTGTAGTATTTCAACACATGAATAAATTGAGGCTCAGAGGAAATGCATGTGCAGATTCTGTGTACCTTTAGAAATTGTATTCTTTACATCATGACGCCAAGTGCCCTTATCTTCAATTCTACAAAAGAACCACTAACAAAAATAGTAGGTGACCTTTGTAAAAATGGAGTTTTGTTGAACTTTGGAAAAAAGTATAAAAACTATGGCTAGAAAGTGATTCCTCTATGATCTTGGGGAAAAAATCAATGCCTTCTTTTGTTTCTCAACTTTGCCACTGGAGAGAACACGTTGGCCTATCTACGTAAGACTATGACTTAGCCGAAGTTCACTTAAGGGAGACGAGACGATAAGACTACAATCTAAAATCATGTGAAGTAGCAGTTTTCCTAGGTGACCTTTCTAGCTTTGCTTTTCCTTGTGTGTTTGTTTTATCTAAATCTACTATTTTAATAGACACTATATTTAATAGTTTCCTTCCATTTTTGCAGCAGACTGAAATATAAACTAAGAAAAATGAAATTTGTAAGAAGATAGGTATAAAAGCCATATCCAGAATTAAATGTATTACTTGTCAACTTGATAAAATCAAATCTTAGTAGGTCTAGGAGAAAATTGTGTATACTAAACAGAACATAGTAGCAATCCGAGGAAGTCAAACAGCCATATATTCATCATACCTAAGCACATGCACTTTGAATCCAAGCTTGTATTTATTCTTTCTCCTGATATTTCACATTAATAAAAACATACACACACATTCATTTACATTTAAAAACGTCAAGGTCTGGTTTCCTGAATGCTAAATGAGAATGAGCTGTGACATTTAGAGAGCCCTTTAAATTTAATGAGTACAAATTTAACTCAAAACATAAAAATATAGCTTTTTATGAAGAATCTTATTTAGAACGTTTACAGATCATTATGTAAGAATACATGGTTGATAATAATGATAAATCAATAAAATATCATGCTTTTAGAAATAGCAATACTACAAAACCATATTTCTCACAGAACACCTAGAACTTACAAATGAGTCATGTCTTAATTGAAAAAATGCATTTCCTTAAGAAATTTTTTCCTGCACTTGTTGCCATGATCTGTTGATATATATATTTTTTTGTCTTCAGAATTTCTTTCCTAGATGTAGGTCAAAGAAAAAGACATTTAAATAAAAACATATAATAGTTGAGTAAACACGGCATAATTTTGTCTTGTGTTCCTAACTTAACCTTCTTAGGAAGTTTGCAGTGCACACATAAAACTTCTGTTTTAGGAGAAGCAGTTATTAGAAAATATTTTTTTAAAGATAGGACATGTTATTTCAGACACTATAAGCTCAAGTGCAGTGGCTATATAATAAAGCAAGGTGCCTATTCTTGAGGATAATGTACTTAGTAATAATGCTGAACATTGAGAATGAAATCTAAGCAGGAAATGATGGGAGTTTAGGTAATCTGTTACAAAGGAAAAGACATGAGAAATTCCATTACTTGAAAATAATCTTGTTCTTATCATTTCCCACTCAATTTTTTTTTGCTAATGTGCTAAAGTACATTGGAAACCTTAGAACAGTTTTTTAAAAATTCATTTATGAGTAGTTCATTTATGTTGAGGTAAGTGACATGCAGTTCTGGTAAAATGACTATTGGACTACATGTCCACAGAAAACAGGCAATAAGAATGCACTAAATGAAGATGCTAGTTAGATCAGTTTATTTTATTCTCAACCTGTTTGATGCACAGAAAACTGTAAGAAAATAGACTAAAGAGAAAACAAAAGATGTGTCTTATATGCGTTACTTACATTTCTCATTTAATATTCACTTCAGTCATATCATATGAGTAGAATTAGTATCTTCACGTTACAAGTGAGAAAACTGACAGTTGAATGATCTGACAGATGAATGATTACCTAACATCATAAATAGTAAGCTCAAAAGCCCAGGTTCAAATTTAGTAAATGCAATAAACAGATCCCTGTCCCTGTTTTTAGCTATTGGGGGCATTATATGTATAATTAGCTATTGTAGTAGGGATTATATGTATAATTAGAGCTCAAGAAGTAGAGAAGATAATAAACCTGATGGAAGATGAATAATTGAAGAGAAAAAGGCTAAGAATTTTCAAAAATGATGAAAGACAATAAATAACTGATTTTATAAGTTCTTTTTAAAATCCAACTGAATAAATATAAAGAAAAACATCCTTAGGTACATAAGTAAACCTAATTAATGCAAATCTAAGAAAGGCAGAAAAGTCATATTATTTTCAAAAAAGAAATAACAAAGCTAATGGTAGAGTGCTGAATTCGGGAACTAAAATCATAAGACAGTGAATGGTGTGAGGTCATCCAACTGCTGAAGGAAACTATCTGCCCACCTTGATTAACATATAAGCAGGAAAAAAAGTCTTTTAGAGATGAAGAAAAATTAAAAGAATTTCCAAACCAAAATAGAGAGAATTATTCAATAACAGGTCTGGAATTTGGAATTAAGAAGCAGAAATAAAAGGAAAGTGAAGTAAGTTGTAAGCATGGTAATGTAGAGAGCAATGAACATAAAAAAGTAGAGTAATCATAGAAAATATAAATTAGTTCAGACTATATAAAATATGATTCTGTAGAGGTTGAGTATGTATAGAAATACAATATGCAAAAAATTTTATGGAGATTTAAGGTGCAAGAGAATAAAAGGTTTCTAAGATCATGCTCTTCAATAAGTGGTAGAAGTGCTCATTGATATTAGACTTTAATAACTAAATAGGGCATGTTAAAATTTCTACATAATCACTAAATGAGCCATAAATAATGTGTTAATTAACACATTATGGAAGTAAAAAAGAATAACAAAAACAAGTAATCCCAAAGAAGGCAAGGAAAAGAGAAAATAACATACAAGTAGAATGATAGAAAATGAAAGTTGTTTTATATTAAGGCTATATATCACAATAACATCACATTACAAATACAATAATCCAATTAAGATATACACCATAAATGTAAGCACCCCAACATGATGAAAGTGAAAGAATAGAGTGGAATAGAATAGATTAGAACAGAACACAATACACTGCCACATAACACCAACAATGGCAGACTGAGAGTATGCTCCTCTTCAAGATGCCCGTGTCCTAGTCCCTGGAACGTGGAAGTATTACTTTATATGGCAAAAAGGGTGTTGCAGATGTAATTAAGATAAACATTTTGAGATGGCATCATGGATTTTCCAAGTGGACCGCAATGTGATCAAAGGGTCCTTATATAAATGGATTCAGACAATCAAGGGGAGAGTAGGAGATGTAATGACAGAAGCAAGAGGTTGCAATGATATCAGGAAGGGACCAGGAGCCAAGCGATCCAGATGGCCAACGGAGGCTTAAAGAGTCAGGGAAACTGTCATCCTCTTCAACCCTTCCAGTCAACACCTTGATTTTGACCAAGTGAAACTGATTTTGTACATCGTACCTCCAGAACTGTAAGTGGGGTAAACTTGCATTGTTTTAAACCACTAACTACAATGGTAATTTGTTACAGCAACAAAGAATATGAGTTACTATAATAGCAGAAAGCAAATAACAGCATTTAGGATTGGAAGAATTAGTAGATATACCAATGAGCATTTTTTAAAAGTAAGTAAGTCGATCTACCAGAAACGTATACAAATCTAAATCAATGTCCACCTAATAACATAGCTTCCAAATACATAAAGCAAAATTGACAAAAAATAAATAAAAAATATAGACAAATTAGGGAATCATAGGTAGTTTTAACACACTTCTATCAATAACAAATAGATGAGGAAATAAACTTATTTTTAAGAATTGAGGAAGTATGAAATTATGAAAATATAGATACAAATGGCAAATTCTTAGAGTAACAAGCCATAAAACTGATATAAAAATAAATATAAGATTGACATAAATGTGAATTATTTAATAAATTAAAACTCGAATTAAAAACCATACAAAACAATGCCCAGGGCCCAGAAAGGTGAAGTACTTCAAACATTGAGTGGGACAGGTACAGTAATAATTAACAAAAATATTAGAGGAGATAAAAACAGGAAAACTTGTTCTTTGAATGAAACCAGTAAGCTATAATACAAAAGAACGTAACATATAACAAAATGCAATGAATATTAGAGCCTGGTGTCTCTTATGGACATAGGTTCAACATGATGAACACATGATTAACGGAACAAATGTAATGTCAGTAATTATTATTAATGTTAATGTTGGGCTCATTTCAACAATGTAAGGACCCTTTAACAATTGAAACAGGATCAGTACAACTCACTACACGACCAGAATATTGGATTACAAATCATAAGAATAAAAACAAAAAATAAATTAAGAATAATATTCTTATAATATCAAATATAAAACATATATTTTGTAAAATAACTTATGGAAACAAGAAATAGAAGAAATTTAAGAATTTCTTAAATTAATATAGAGTAACCAAACAAAATCCCACAATAGATCACACAATTATGAATTATTGATAATATTGCTCTTGACATTGGAAATAATAAAATACTTTCTCATGTTTATTCAGTGTTGTACTCTAAATTTTACCAAGTAGAATAAAGTAATAAAACAAATAACAATCCAAGGGCAAGAAGGAGACTGCTAAAGCGACTGTAGTTTAAGATAACATTTTTGTGAACATTTAAATGAAAAAACAAAAAAAAACACCTAAATGATTATAAATGGTTAAATTTTAAAAAGTTACCAGATATAAAATCAATATAGAGAAAGCAATCCCATCTCTATAAAGTATAATATTTAAATTGTAGCCTAAAAGTGATGCTCTTTGAAATAACAGAAATAATCAAACAAAGAAAAAAGCAAGTTTCTTGATCCATTCATTTGTAGATGGGCACTTAGGTTGTTTCCAGCACTTGGCTATTGTGAATTGTGCTGCTATGAACATAGGAGTGCAAAGGTTCTTTTGAATTGGTTTTTCAGGCTTCTTAGGGTATAAACCCAGTAGTGGAATTGCTGGGTCGAACGGCAGTTCCATTTTCATTTTTCTGAGGAAGTTCCATA
>PVJI01010730.1:0-59124 GCA_004026765.1 Micronycteris hirsuta | reverse complement strand
GGTGAATGTGAATCAGGTATAAAATGTAAATGATGTTTCTTACTATCCAGCATTTTCCCCTTTCCTTACTTCCTCTTGCTCCTTTTTCTCCTTCTCTGAAGGTACTACAAAGAGGTTCAGACTGTCTCAGAACATATTCAGAATTGCTTGGGGAGCCCAACTGGTGGCTTCACTGGTATAAAGAGGTTGCAGAAGTTCCTGGGACGACCGTTTCCTTTTAAGGTACACCTTGGAATTGTAGTAAAGAAAGATTGACCTCTTCTTCTGGAACGTGAGGACTGCCGTTCAGTTGCACTCATCCTTGCCTGCAAAGCTGACCTTTTAAATGATCGATGATATTAACTGATTTGTTAAATGTTATTTTACCTATTCTTGAGACTATTAAAGCTAGGAAGAGTTTTAACTTTATTACCATAAAAATCTCCTGGCAGCAAACAGGAATAAACCCTATGTTTTCCAGAAGCATTGTGGAAATAGTTTAAATTTTTTCTCAGACTTGAATAGGTTGCTAAAAAGAACCACATTTCTTCTCTATAGTAGGCTCTCCTGGGTTTTACTGTTTCAGGACAAGCTGGTGGTGGAGTGCTTTTCACAACTGAAAATCCTTAACAGAGTCCTCGCCATCAGGGAGCACATGACTGCCCCTGGGGAGAGCGGATGGCTAGAAGACATCAGTCGGCTCCAAATAGTCACTTCTGAATGGACATTAAAGAAAAGTCTCCTGCAGGCCTGGGGATTGGTCCTCAGAGCCAATATTCTGGAAGATATCAACCCAGGTAATGTGCTCTGACGTCTGGCCTGCTGACACACACTCTTAATAGTGTGTCCACTACCCAGGAGCCAGTAAGTTTTTCATTTTTCCCTTAGGTTTTTTTTTTTTTTTTTTGGTATACTGTAACTACCATTAAATAAATGTCAGGCATAGAGCTAAACTTTACATACAGGGTGGGGCAAAACTAGGTTTAAAGTTGTTCGTAAGGAAAATAGTACAGTAGTAAATAATACAAGAATAAACTGTGTTTCACATACTTACAACTCTAAATCTACTTTTGCCCCACTGTGCATATTCTGTCATTAGATTAGTGCAGGTATTAACCCATTTCCTGTTTGCCGGAGAATACTCGCTGGCGGCACTTGCAGCTGCAGCATTTACCCTGAGCTACATTAGGATTAGAGGCAAGTTCTGCTTAGAAGTAACTCCAAGAACAGTTTCTATATTTTATTGCCAAGTTGAAAACCAATCAGATTTGCTTCAGCCTCAATGAATACATTCATGTAAAATGAACACTGGCAGTGAGCTGCACTTTTTTTTCCTACATGTGAAATGGGTTAACATCATTTCAGATTTGAAACTCAAGCTCAGGCTTACTGCAGTTTGGTTTAGCTCACTGTCACATAACTAGCTGTTGGAAATCTGAGTCCATACTACTGACTATTGTTCAATAGTACCACGTGTGTCTTTTTGTCCAGATGATTTGAAGAATCTTGTGAATGCTCAGTGTGTAGAACTAAAAGCCAGAGGAATTTCACTTGGTTTTCTGGAGCAAAAACCCAATGAAGCTTCCACCCGATCCCAGCCAGACTTTACCTCCTTAATTCAGCTCACTAGGAGTGTTCAGTTATGGCCTGCAATGGAGTATCTGGCTATGCTTTGGCGGTACAAAGTGACAGCTGACTTTATGACACAGGCTTGTCTGAAAAGGTAAGCCATTTTCCTTGGGGGAATTTATTTTCTTGTTAGTTTATTCTATGTATCCTACCTGGGAAACAAAGCATAGACTTGTCTTGAGGCAGAATAGTTGCTGAGGCAGAGGGAGGTCAGTTGCCACTTTGGAAAGCCAAAACTTCTTGAAGATTCTTTGCTTGTCTTCGTTTCACCTTTAAAAGTTACTGGCTGTTTTTCCAGAAATACTGCTTGCTCATTTTTAAATAAATGTATTCTAAGTTCTTTGTGTTTTCATATTCATTCCCATACATAGCAGTTTTCTACCTGTTCATCGATAGTCCACAGACCGCTCTCTCTCCCTCTTTATATTTTGAACAGGTCCAGCAAAAATCAGCAACCACAGATAGATGAGGAAATAAGTCATCACATCACGTTTTGTCTTAAGCACACACCTATTGCTCCTCAAGAGCTTCGAGACCTTTGGTCCTTACTCCACCACCAGAAGGTAAAAACCAAAATCAAAAAGAAATAAATCTCCCTTACACTGTGAGTGGAGTAGATTTTCTATGGCAGACAGGTTGCACAACATTGTATTTATTTAATCTCAAAATTACATGTTACAGCCCGGCTGGTGTAGCTCAGTGAATTGAGCGCGGACTGGGAACCAGAGGGTCCTGGTTCGATTCCCAGTCGGGGCATATACCTGGGTTGCGGGCCAGGTCCCCGTGAGGGCCATGTGAGAGGCAACCATACATTGTTCTTTCTCCCTCCCTTCTCTCTCTGAGAATAAATAAATAAAATCTTAAAAAATCTATAAAAAAAAAATTACATGTTACAAACTCCATTCTTACCTGAATTAATATTATAGGGGATAATTTTAAATGATCTTTTGCAGTAATAACCTGGGTATTTCTCAACTTATCGCAGAATCATTCCATTCAGTTTCCAGTTAAAAGAAGCTAAAATATTTGCTTATTTTATTGTTTCCTCAAAAATAACATTGTGAGCATGTTTTTTACACTTCCTCCAAGAATAACTGTTGAATGTGTATACTGGTAAACTGTATTTAATATAGCTTCAGTGGTACAGCCTTAAATTTTTCAAATAATATTTAAAAAATTTTTGTTTCCAAATAATATTTTTATTCATTTATTTTGCCGACACTATAATTGTGTGATATATTTTTTCATGCAACCTTACAAAAGCAGTTATCTTTTTAGTTTCATAAAATTATAATCAGGATAAGTGACTTTACCAAGATGACCGGGGTGGCAGAAAATTAGCAAAATCAGGATTAATATCGTTACACCCGTATTAGTTTTAGATGGGTCTTACAAGATAGAGGCCATATAACTTGATTTATGAAATCTTTCTCAAATATTTTCTTATCTAATTATTTCATTATCTGTAGGTGTCTGCTGAAGAAATGATGTCTCTGTGGCCTGATTTATTTAATTCCACATTCATGTCTTTCTGGAGCAGCACAGTGACCACAGACCCAGAGCACTGGCTCGCATGGGGCCCCCTGCCGGCAGCGCAGCAGAGGGAGAGGCCCAGGTCCCTTTTGGACTCGACGCTGAAGGTTTGTTGGCATAAAAATTGTAAAAATGATGATCGTGGAAAACATTTTACAATAGATTTAGCAATAAACGTATTTTCCTAGTGTAAAGCAGTAACTAAGTAACTGTAATACTTTATTTTCTACAGGATATTAATAAGCTTACCTTCACAGATATGCTGTCTTAAATGAGTAATTCTGAATTAAAGTAAAAAAAAGTCTCCTTAATGACTTTTAACATCAATTGTTTTGTTTTCTCCTTTGTTTTCTAATTAAAATAGTCTTCTTTACTAAATATAAAACATTTAAACAGTACATAAATGTGTTAATGTGTATATACATACATATGTAGTAGAATTCAATGGAAATAATCATGCTTGGCTCCGTATCTTGTTTACATGTATTTTATATTAAATATATAAGCAAACAAAAATGACATCACTTTTTTGTTTACATAATACATTATGAAAACCTGTACCTGTCATTCAAGCTTAATCTTTTTAAGGTATTTCATCCTTCACATGTGCTGAAATTTATTTAATCACTTTCTTATTCACAGGTTTGAGGTTTCTTGCCTTTATGTCCACCCTTTCCTATCATAATCATACCTGTATCAACTACCTTTGCATGAATCTTTGTCAGGTTTGGTATTTCTGTGGATATGTTATAAGAACTGGAATTGAACCTTTGATGAAAGTGTGCACACTTAAAGAAACTTGTAGCTGTTACCAGAATGTCTAGGCAGTGGTTTTTGTTTGACTTCTTTAAATGTGCTAATATGCTAGGAGCCTGTGAAGAGGGAGATCACTAAGCTCTGGATGACCATAGGAGAACTTGGGTCTAGAGCACAGTTTCATTTATTATATATGGGAGGACCCGTTTCTCCGTAACATTGCCATACTAGGTGTTATTAACATTTAAATTATTGCCAGTCTTAGAGTTTTTAAAAATCTCATTTTAATCTATGCTTCTTTGTTTTTGAGATTGAGCATGATTACACAGGCACCATATTTTGCCATGTATGATGTGCAGTTTTTTGCCCAAATATTTGAGGGAAAAATAAGGGTGCGCAGTATTCATGGGTAGCACTAATTGCCATGTATAATTCACATAAATCATAATGTGAATTATACTTGGCAATTAGTACTACAATGTAGGTATGCATTATACACGGCAAAATACGGTATATTGATCGTTTTTCTTCTTTTTAAGATTTTTTTTCTTGATTATGCTATTAACGGTTGTGCTGATTCTTCCCTTTGCCCCCCTCCACCCAGTGCCTCCTACTCCCTCGGGCAATCCCCTCACCATTGTTCATGTCCGTGGGTCATGCATGTAAGTTCTTTAATTACTCCATTTTCTATATTGTACTTTACATCCCCATGGCTATTCTATAACTACCTAATTTGTACTTCCTTTTTTTTTTTAAAGATTTTATGTATTTATTTTTTAGAGAGAGGAGAAGGGAGGGAGAAAGAGCAATGTATGGTTGCCTCTCACATGGCCCTCACTGGGGACCTGGCCTGCAACCCAGGCATGTGCCCCAACTGGGAATTGAACCAGGACCTTTGGTTCCCAGCCTGTGCTCAATCCACTGAGCTACACCATCCGGGCTAATTTGTATTTGTTAATCCCATCACCTCTTCACCCATTCTCTGCCTTCCTCCCTCCCATCTAGAAACCTTCCAGTAACTAACTTCTTTTCTCTTGCTGCTTTTAAAAATCTTTATCTTTAACCTTTGTCATTTTAATTATGATATGTCTTGGAGTGGGCCTCTTTGCATCCATCATACTTGGGATTCTGTCTCAATTAGGTTTCGGATGTAGCACCCGCTTACTGGCATTGTCGGGGGAGGGTTTAGCAAAGGGACAATGGCCTCTGCTAGCCTTGATGCCAGGCACTTCAGTGTCTCCCTGTACACCACTGGTGCCTTTCAAGGTGCTACCCCAGTGCTTGAGCTCAAAGGAAGTGAGTCTGAGAAGGTGAGTCTGCGTGTGTGGGTTCTTTAGTAGGAAGTGCTTGGGGCTCCACTTTCTTCCACTGACTCAATCCCCACTGGTTTTTGCAGCCAGAATTTGTGGAGACTTATTTTCCTGGCACTGGAACCCTGGGCTGGGAGGCCTGGTGTGGGTCTGGGACTCCTTACTCCCAAGATATCCCTCCCCAATTTTTATCCATGTGGGTGTGGGACCAGCCTGTTCTGCATCTGCACCCCTCCTGCCAGTCTGGATGGTTGTGTTTTTAATTCCATAGTTGTTGGACTTCCATTCAGTTTGATTTTGTAGTTGTCAGACTTCATTTCAGCTCAATTTCTGATGTTACTGAGTGATGATTGTTGTATATTTTAGTTGTGACTTTGATGTGATTGTGCGAAGAGGCGAGCCGTGTCTGTCTACGCTGCCATCTTGACTCAAGCCCCATTTTTATTTCTTTCTGAATTTTCAGTCATGTTAATTGCCTATTTTGTTAAAAAAAAGGATTTGTTTATGATTTTATTATTATTGGATATCTCTTTACATATCATGGTTATTGAACCTTAAACCAGCATATGGTTGAAAATCTATTTCTTGTGTTTTGTTGTTTCTCAAGATTTTAATTTTTTTTTTTTTTTTTTAGTATGCTCATCCCTTTTTACTTTTTGGCTTTGGTGTCATGCTTTTTATTTACTTATTTTTTATTTTAGCATTTTTAATTAAATTTATTGGAGTGACATTGATTAATAAAATTGTATCGGTTTCAAGCATACAATTCTGTGATACATCATCTGTACATTTTAGGCGTCAGGCTTTTTAAAAAGTCTTCACTATTCCTAGAGCTAAAAACCATTTGCCTGTATTTTCTTCTATATTTTTGTTTTTGTTTTGTATTGAAATCAAGTTTATCTGGAGATCTTGTTTTGTGAGGTAGACTTGCAAATTTTTTTATTTTATGCAAAGTGTGTCTGAGAGCAGTATAAGAGCACCCTTTTTGACTAATTTAACCTTTCCACTCTCATTTGAAATGCCACTTCAATTATATATTTTATTCCCATAAATGTTTATGAATTTTTTGGAATCTTTTCTATTAGGTTGCTCTATCAAATTTATTTTTTCAATTGAAAAATATCTTTCTGAACTCTCAGTTATAAACATTATGGATCCCTATGAGTTGCATGGAGTGTACAGTGTTTCCTGTCACCCCCATTTGAACTCTGCTGTGGGTAGCCGGTGCTGTGTCCCAGATGAACAGTCCAAGGGACACAGGCGCGTGGCAAACTTTGTCCCTGCCTCTTGTGTTGAATTATTTTCCCTGCCTCTGAGTCTTATCTTCCTGTAGTGTGTTCCCAGGTCTACTGCAAAAATGGTCTTCTTCATGTCCCAGTTTAAGGGGCTTTCTTCTGACTGAAGCACCCATTGCTCCTCATTCCTGGAATTGCTTCACATTCCTTTAAGGCTTACTAACACTCGACCCTATTCAGTCCTTCTGGTCTGGTCTCTGGTTGATATTTATCTGGTCCTAGCAACCTGAACCCGTTTTTATTACTCACTTTGTTCCCTTTAAGGTGCCAGTGATGCTCGTTGAAATCCTTTTAACTAATTTGTAAATTAACTTGACTCCTCTTCATCCATCAGGGCCCTGGCAGTCTCGGTAGAGCTATGTTCTCCAAGTGCTGCTTTGAAGTTTTGACCAGCAGCTGCAGAGCAAACCCTTGGGATGTGAGCGGCCTCCCCATCCTATCGTCCTCACACATCACCCTGGGAGAGTGGGTTGAAAGAGCCCAACAACTCCAGGACATTAGCTCAGTGCTTTGGACCAACATGGCTGTCCCGTCACTAGCAGAGTTCAGGTATTCCCTCCTCCCTGGGTAGACTGTAAAGCTCCTTTTGTTTCTCCAGAGTATGCAGCCGCTCAGTCAGAACTTGATTTTGTAGTGGCTAGTTCTGGCAGGTGAAGGCAAGGGTGTTTTCTGGCTGGGTCAGCAGGTTTTCAGCCCATCACAGAAGCTATAGTGAGCTGGCCAGCTCCTCTATCAATTTTAAGCATATCATGTTTAAGAGAGTGATGTTTAGAAAGCTAGCTAAGATTTATGAGAATAGAAAGTAACTGTTAGTATTGGCAATGCAGTCTGCCATGCCATTTTTTGAAGGAATGATAGTGGGAGAAAGGACTGTTGTTTGATGCAATAAATGCAAGCCCTTAAGTGCTTCCTTGTCCACACAGGCGCACAGATTCCCAGCTGCAGGGGCTGGTGCTGTGCCGGCACCTGGCAGGCCTGGCAGAGCTGCTCCCTGAGACCCAACGGCAGGAATACATGCAGAACTGTGAACATCTGCTGCATGGAGACAGCCAAGCCTTCCAGCATGTGCGCCAGACTCTTGGGGACATGGCCGGACAGGACGTGCTGCCCAAAGAGCTGCTGTGCCTCTTGCTCACCTCCCTGCGCCACCTGTTTGGAGAAGGGGAGGGTAAGCGGGACCTGCCTGAGCCAGCCCGGCGTGGGAGACTCTGGGTGAGCCTTGGCCTGCTCCAGATTCAGACATGGCTTCCCCAGGCACGCTTTGACCCCGCGGTGAAGAGGGAATTCAAGCTCAAATACGCCAAACAAGAGGTATGGAGATGAGTAGGGAGGAAGGGCTCCATCCCTAACTGGCTGGGTTTGCTTAGTATATTAATCCTCTTACTCCCCTTGGGGTGATTTTGCGTAAGCTGCCCTGTGACTTCCTAGGAGTGTGTTCTAAAGGCTGTGTTTTCCTCTGAGGGCTCCTCTGTGTGGGCTCAGACACTGGGCTTCCTAAGATTCTGGAGTATCTGCCAATAGGCTGCAGTAGGCAGAGGACATGACAGTACAACACCAGAGGCACTGCCGCACAAGGACTGGTAGCCCTCACTATCCAGACTTGCTCTCCCTGAGCTAAGTTTTGGATGTTCGGAGTTGAATCAGTTCTTTAGACAAGAGTATAGTATTCCTCAGGTTTTGAACTTTTCAATATTTGTTATCTAAAAGTTAAGAACCAAGCAGATTCAAGTCACATGGGTACCCTTGCTATTTAAACCAAGCCCAGGAACTGCCTACACGAAGATAGTGATAGACTAGCTGTGTATTTTAAAGAAGGAAAATTGTAATAATTGGGCGAAGGCCTAGCTGCTCTAGCAGAGTCTAAGAAGTTGAGTGTTGTAAATAAGATAGTTTCTTTCACCTCACCAGTCTGAGGTGGGTGGTCCAGATTAAAGGAGGAGAGCTCCCTGTCTGTCCTTGGGTCATTCAGGAACCCAAGTTCTTTCTATCCAATTGGTCTACCCTCCCCTAGGACATTGTCCTCTCAGGCATGGTCCTAGCTGGGCACAGCAGACCAGCTTCTTGCTTTCCGTTAGTTTCACCAGCTGCAGTGCGAGTGGAAGACCCGAAACCTCTTGTCCCAGCTACAGACTGGAAGAGGCCTGGAAGATGAAGTCATCATCAATTACTCTCATCCTCATATCAGGTAACACAGCAGAGTGATGATTATTTGTGTTGGAGATTATAGTCTCTTCTTCTGAAAAACGCATTTGAAGGCTGACCTTTGTAATGTAATTACAGTGTCAGCAGAGGTGATGGTACACATCTCTGAACTGCACTAGCAATTAGATCCCAAAGCCATGGTTATAGTCAGGAAAAGATAAGACTTGGTGAAAGGACGGGCGGATTCACGTGGGGCCCAGGGGCTTGAAGCCAGACTTATTCTCAACGTGGAAGAAGTTGAGGGTGATGATGTGCACTGTGTGGGCCTGTTGCCTTAGGAAATACTGTCTGGTGTAGTGGGTTCTGAGTTCCAGTCCTGTCTCTGCCCCTTGACGTTAGACTTTGAGTAGACCACTTACTGCCTGTAAGCCTCAGTGTCCATGTCTGTAACAGGAGGGTAATGCTCTTTGGTTGGTGAGTTGTGATGAGAGTTTGAGCGAGTCATCTAAATTGCTTAACATCCTGCGTGGCATGTGGTAACTGCTTTCTCTATGTAATCCAGTTTATTTTAATTGTCAGTGTTATATTATTCTTTAGTAACTGAAATGATTTCGTTCTGTTTTCATGAGGGCTCAGACTAGATTTCTAGTTCTTCTTTTGGCGGAATTTGCATATTGTGTTAATTTGCTTTTAGGTCGCTTCACCAAAGAATTGATCAGCTGGAGAATTTAATATGCAGCCTGTCGAAGAAACAGGCTTTCAGACCCCAGCTGCCTGGATATGAATCCCTGGTGCAGGAGATCAGCCACTATGTCACCAGCATCGCCAAGGCCCCTGCCGTTCAGGATCTGCTCACACGGCTCCTGCAGGCCTTCCACATGGATGCACCTCGGTCTGCCCAGGTGGTCCAGAACCTGCTGAAGGAGGAGGCCTCCTGGCAGCAGTCTCACCACCAGTTCAGGAAACGACTGGCCGAGGAGTACGCACTGTATCCAGACTCTGTGGCTCCACTGCAGGCATCCATCTTGCAGATGCAGCATGGCATGAGGCTGGTGGCATCTGAGGTCCATGCTTCTCTCTACAGCAGTGTGGTCCAGGCAGGCAGGCTGGATGTTCTGGCCACGTCCCTGTTGGGTTTCCCGTCAGTGGGCCCTGCTTTCCCCAGCTACTATGCTCACGCGGATGCTTTGTGCTCAGTAAAGTCTGAAGAGGTTCTGCAAGGCATTGGGAAGTTGGTCCTCAAGCGCTCAGGAGGAAAGGAGCTAGAAAGCAAGGGCCAGAGACCCTGCCCCACCCGAGAGCAGCTGCTGATGAATGCCCTTCTTTACCTGCGCTCCCATGTGCTGTGCAAGGGGGAGATGGACCAGAGGGCTCTGCAGCTCTTCAGACACATGTGCCAGGTGAGCCTCCCGGGGGACGGGAGCACGAGCAGGGCGCCTGCAGGGTACTAGCGGTGCCCAGCGTACATAGAGGCAGTGTGGGTGCTGAGTGGGGTCTATTGTCTGCTTCTTTATTTTCCTATTTAACTGTCAGATTTGGGGGCCTTTCCTCCTCAGTTTTTAAGAGATTAAAAAAAATTAGTGATATTAGCTCTTTATGTTATACACGGTAAATAGTTTGTTGGTTACCCTTTGACTTTATGGTGTTTTTTGCCATTTAATTGTATCAACTTTTACTAATATGGTGAATATGACCATTTTTTCCCTTTACCAACAGAAGCAACTTGTTCTCCTTTTAAAAGACTAAATATTAGGAAAAATTATCAGAATTTACCAAACTCTGTTAACATTGGTATATCCCATTCTAGGCTTGCTTATTTGTGTGTATATGTATCTGTAAATGTATGTCTGTGATATTCTAAATTTAACTCATTTGTCCCAGTGATTTATAGTTTGTTTTTCAGTAGTAAAACCCTTTTAAAAATAAAAATTGTAACACAGTGACCCAATATTTAACTGATAAAATAGTCACTCTGGTTGAGAGCAATTCTATCCCCTGAGATTGGTCCTTAAATCATCAGTGTTCTATAAACCAATAATAAAGCCCATTCTGCTTTATAGTTGTTTTAAAAAAAACAAGCCTAACAGTACTTGGTGTTTATTTTCCCCATAATTATGTTACTCTTTACGTGCATGACATTTAGCAGATGCCTAGTTTTCGACTATATGGGAATGACATGTCATTTAAATAATTTATCATTGAAAATTTATATTTGTCTATATTCTTCCTGCTATTTTTGAAGAAAACCCCAGTGTCATCACCATAAGTAGTCTTATAACAAGGTCTTTGGGTATAAATTCTAGAAAGCAGAATTGCTGGGACAAAGATTAACTGCTTAGGCTTTTAATGCAAGTTTTCTTTCTTTCTTTCTTTTTTTTTAAGATTTTATTTATTTGTTTTGAGAGAGAGGGGAGGGGAGGGAGAAAGAGAGGGAGAGAAACATCAATGTGTGGTTGCCTCTCGAGTGTCCCCCCCACTGGGGACCCAGCCGCAACACTGTATGTGCCCTGACTGGGAATTGAACCAGCAATCCCTCTGTTTGTAGGCTGCTCCTCAGTCCACTGAGCCACACCAGCCAGGGCTTAATACAACTTTTCTTACTGAATGGTGGATGCTTACTTCCTTAATCCTCATCAGTAGTCTGTGGTTTCTTTAATATATGCTTTTTGCCAACTTAAGGACTTAAAATCTTAGAGGTGGTAGGGGATTTAAGTGTCTGATAAGGCATGGCCTGGTTTTGCCTGGTTGGTGCCTCTCAACCTCCCTGGCCCTGGGGCCAGCTCCTTGAGGTGCCAGCCAAGTGCGGTCTGAATCACACCCCCACACTGCCCACCCTGAGCCTGTCTTTACTGCGAAGCACCATGAACTCTCACCCATGGCTTTACTGGAGCAAGCATTGACACTTGTGAAACTAGTGCTACAGCGAGGGGCAGTTTAGGAAACGTGGGTTGCTGCAATTAGAGTTTGAAAACAAAGCTCATTTGCTGTCTATTACCTGAAAGTAGTTTCTTGGATGTTGGCATTCATTTGTTTTTGAACCATGATCATTTTGTTTCCATGAGAAATTAAAGAGGTAAGTCTTTGAGCGTTTTAATTGTAAGTGCTTCAGCAAAAGCGAAGAAGCTTCCTCCTGAATGTGTGGCTTTTCAGGAAATCATCAACGAGTGGGATGAACAGGAACGCGTAGCCCAGGAGAAGGCCGAGCAGGACAGCAGCCTGTACAGACGCAGGGGCAGGAGCTCTGAGGCAGCCCTGAGCGAGGAGGAGGAGGAGGAGCGGGAGTTCAGGCAGCAGTTCCCTCTGCACGGAAAGGTCAGGGTTGGTTTCGGAATGAATTCCCTTGATACCGTGCGCACACAAACACGTGCATGCACTCCCTTCCAATGGTTTTGTGATTTTTTACTGTTTCTTCTTACATATAAGTAGCTACCTATTTTCTTAATTGTTCACACTCCATCTTTTCTCCTTTTTAGTCTGATTAGAATAATTTTTTTTTTTAATGTTCCATTGTTCTAATGTTATTTACAGGACTTTGCGGATATTTTGGTAGAACCAACACTAGAGGAGAAGGGAACTTCAGATGGGCAAGAAGAAGAGGCAGCCACAGACCCCGCCCTCCTCTCCCCCAGCTCCATGCAGGCCGTGATGCTGATTCACCAGCAGCTGTGCCTCAGCGTTGCTCGGTCCCTCTGGTACCAACAGACTCTGCCACCACATGAGGCAAAGCATTACCTCAGCCTGTTTCTCTCCTGCTATCAGACTGGGGCATCTCTTGTGGCACACTTCTACCCCCTAATGGGTACGGCAGTTTACTTTTGTTATACTCTTGGGAAATCAAAATGAATAGAAGTCATTTGCTAGTTCTGGACAATGATAACCATTACCTCCCTGTTTTTCTTAGATTGTTTTATTGATGGAATTTTGTTAGTTTAGGGATTTAAGCTGATTTGAAAAATTGATTAAAAATATTGCAACAAAGATGGATTTTCATCATTTGAATACTTTGGGATAAAGAGACTGAGAGAATAAAAGTATGGGCTTAGTCTAAATGGTCTTGTCATTATTTCTAGTTTTCCCTCTAATAGCTTCAGTGCTTTTCAAATGAAAACACGTATTCCTGGGGGCAACCTCAGGATTCAGAAATTCTCTCACAGAATACAGTTTGATGCAGTTTTCTACATGACCTCATGCATTATTCCATGCAAGTAGGAAGGAGGCTTTAAATTTCATTTCTCTCTACCAAGGTCAGCTACAAAAACTGGGAATTTGAATCCATCAGACCAAACTTTGTTCCTTCTTGATTGCACCTAGACAGTATTCGAGTTCCTGTCTATACCCTAGAAACTCGACAGATTTCTGTGACTGCTGCAAGTATTAGGGTGCAGTCCTCTAGGCCTGTATTACTTCGGGGAGGATGGCGTTCAAATACTTGCTTCCTTAGTTCTTAGTAGTTTGTTATGTTTAGGCTTGTTTCTAACATCTTTTTAACTTACTGATAGATGAAATTATGGGATCTATTGACTTTACCCTGATGTTGTCAACTTTACAGGAGTTGAGCTGAATGACCAACTCTTGGGCAGCCAGCTTTTGGCCTGCACTCTCTCCCATAACACTCTCTTTGGGGAGGCGACCTCTGACCTGGTAGTGAAGCCTGCTGGGCCCTACGACTTCTACCAGCACCCCAACGTCCCAGAAGCACGACATTGTCAACCTGTGCTTCAGGGTTTCTCAGAGGCTGTCAGTGGGCTGCTGCAGGATTGGCCGGAACATCCAGCGCTTGTGCAGGTAGGGCGGCTGGTTTGGAGGGGGCACTGAGGATGTGGCCGCTCGCCACCGCTGGGGAAAATCTATAGGGATGCCCTCTTTAGTACCCTGAGACTTTGAATGATTGATATTAACACGGGGATATGCTAATTTTTTCCCCTCTCTGCAGCTTCTAGTTGTAATGGACAGAATTCGTAGTTTCCCACTTTCCAGCCCCATCTCAAAGTTCCTGAATGGTTTGGAGATCCTCCTGGCAAAGGCACAGGTATGACCGATTCCCCCTGTCCTCATTTCAGTTTAGTTTAGTAATGGCACTTTATTGTTAGAGGCACAGAAAGTTACAGTCTGGGTTGGGGAAGGATAAACCTTGTTTCTTCTGGGATTGGGTCAGATCACTGCAAGGGAAGCCATTGCCTCTGGCGGCATGAGAGGATCCTACCTGCCTCACCTGTTCTCGGGGGTGGGATGCAGCGTCCACAGAGACTGAGGGCTCCTGGCCAGGACTTTCAGGGGGGCCTTCAGACTGCCTGAGTGCCTGCGCACACTGTCCCCCTTGGTCCTCTCACAGCCTCTGAGATAGCTGGTGCTTCCCTGATAATCAGATGAGGGCCCTGAGCTTTGGAGGGGGTCACAACAGAGAATCAGGACAGGTCTCCCAGTCCTGTGCTTTCTGTCTGTGTTTAAACGTGGCTCTGGTGGGGTTCTGTCAAGTGACCAGAAAGCACAAGCTGGATACACAGTACGTAAACGCGTTACTGCTGCTGGTAAATTAGCATACAGGCTGTTTAAGGACCCAGTGGTCTTCACACAAGAAAAGTCCTGGTTGTTCTGGAGGGAGGAGGTGTTTTAGGGATTGAAGAATGGCCATAGTAAATTTTGTCTTCCTTTCTTCAGGATTGGGAGGAGAACGCAAGTCGAGCTCTGTCTCTGCGAAAACACCTGGATTTGGTCAGTCAGATGATCATTCGCTGGCGTAAACTGGAACTGCAGTAAGTGGTACACTCCCCTCCGGACCTTGTGTTGCAGGGACATTTGTCTGGTTGTTTCTTTTTTGTTTATGTAGTACAGCTGGAGACCAGGTAGAGAATGTGCTTTTCAGTCATTAATCATAGAGTTAAAACCTAGACATTAAAATGACCATTAGTAGAGACCAGAAAATAGTATAATGTCCTTAGGCAGCAAACTAAGAGGCTTCTCCATCTCCATTTAGCTTCTGCTTCTGTGGCTTCAGACGTTTCAAATGGCTTTCCTTAAGTGCTTCTGTGGCCTCTTCTCTCATTTTTCAGCTGCTGGTCTATGAGTTTGGATAATACCATGAAGCGCCACACTGAAAAGTCCACCAAGCACTGGTTCTCCATCTATCAGATGCTTGAGAAGCACATGCAAGAACAAACAGAAGAGCAGGAAGGTAACATCTGTCAGTAAATCCCCTGCTTATTTAGAAGTTTCAGGCTAAACTTGATGTGCTACAAAGTGTGGGATTAATGTGCGCCCACGTCCCACCCCACCACTGCTTTCTCATAGGAGGCCTCATTTGACTTCACGGCATTCCCAAGAGGTCAGCCGAGAAAGCTCAGTAACAAAAGTCAAAGAGTGACTTGAAGTTACATGACTTGTCCCGAGTCTAGAGAGTTCGTCATAAGATTAGGTTTCCTTATTCTCTAAATCCATGAGACAAGTCAAAATGAACATTACCTTCTTGTTAGGTAGCAGTTAATGTGCTCAAGTTAAAAGTGTTTCATTTCATCCTTAGAGTAAGCACCTCATAATTCATAATTTGCTGTGAGTGCATTTGACACACACCCTGAGTGCAGCTGTTAAATCAGCTTGGAATGTAGTTGCAATCCTTGCTTCAAAGCTTCGTTTTAACTGCGGTCTCTGCTTGACTGCCGTGCCTCAGCGTCTCCTCCAGTGGGAGGTGTGCATGTCATAAATGGGGAGTGATGGTTGCAGGCATGTATGTTTTGCTCTTTGAATTTCTGAAGATGACAAACAAATGACCCTGATGTTGCTGGTCAGCACGTTACAAGCATTTATTGAAGGATCCTCACTGGGAGAATTCCAAGTTCGACTTCAGATGTTACTGGTTTTCCATTGTCATGTCTTGCTGATGCCACAGGTTGAAGGAAAAGGTAAGGAGATACATACATATCTTTTTCTCTGTGTGTGTTTTTTTCTTTACTTTTATTCTGCACTGTTAATGGATTAATCTTTGAATTCTCCACATAAGATAGATATCTTGTTACCTACCAGATATTAAACAAGACACGTTTAGTCGTTTTTTTACTTTAATTCGCATTACATGCAGAGACAAACATTCGAAGTGAACTACAGACTGGCAATCAGTGAAGGACTGATGACCAAACTCTGGCAGAAGGTGAACTGCCAGATGCAGGTCTCGGGTTCGAACTGGCATGTGGAGGCAGAGGTCTTCCTGTCTAGGCAGGGTGCATGTCCTGCGAAGCTTCTGCTTGATCCAGGCCATGATTAGGTTCACTGCCACATTTCAAGCAGCTGCACAGAAAACTACTGTCCATCACTATCCCTGACCACAGCAACTTGGTAGCACTGTCACTGTAAAGTGAGTGCAGATGGTATGTGAGTGAGCAGTCACGGCGAGTCTCTTAAAGCAGGCTAGTTTCTGATGACTTCACAATAAGATTTGGAGAAGGTTTGAAATTGAGTTTAGCAGAATGTCTGAGAAAACTACACCATCTTTAAGGGAAAAAGTGTAACAACAAAGTTCACTATAAGCTGAAATGAAAAAATAGGGTAGTGATGTCAGCCCGAATCTCTGGGAACTTCTGAATTTCAGACAGATGAGCCTGTGGAACATGCTGTAATCTCGTGGCCTAAAGAGAAACAAGGAAAGGACATCTCTGAAATGTGAAGCTCCCAGGAGCCAGCAGCACATGTAGCAAGTGTGGTGTTTTTGTTTCTTTTCATTTCTTCCAGATTCACTTTGCAGTGTTCTGTGGAATTTATACCATTATTACAAGCAATTCTTTGACCGGATCCAGGCCAAAATTGTGGAACTTCGTTCCCCCCTAGAAAAAGAGCTTAAAGTAAGATGAACAGCTGTCATGATCACTCTTGGGTGAACAAAATCAGCAAATTCTTTTTATTTGGTGCGGTTCTTTATGCTGTTGAACAATGAAGCAGGGGCCCGGGGACCGCAGGAGAGCCGTGCAGCTGCCATGGGTGTGGCAGGACTGACATTCCGTGGCGCAGGCTCCATTGGTGCCTGGCTCGGTTTGGGCGGGGTTAGTGGAGTGGCCTCTGTTAAATGCTGTGTAAGAGGGCTGCCCCAGGCATCTGCCAGTGCTGGCTCCCTGGTCTTGTTCAGGCTGATCTTCCGCCCCAGAGAAGCACTCTCCTGTGCCATTGCGGTGCCACAGGAGGACCGTCTCTTTGTGACACTTCAGTGCTGGCGGAACCAGCCCCGGTGTGAGTCGGAGTACGTATCAGGCGACCCGCTGATTGTAGCAGCAGTCTCTTTTCAGTCCTTTGGGACAAACCCTGGTTCCTTTTTTAGACTCGTTTTATTTGTTCACTGCCATACAGTCCTGTGTTGGGGATGGAGTGGGTTCTGGTCTTTGGCAGAGAGATAGTCTAGAAAGAAAGAATGACACCAGGTTTTATAAAGCCATTCCTTGAGCTTCGTTTATCTTACAGGAATTTGTTAAAATATCCAAGTGGAATGATGTCAGCTTCTGGTCCATTAAACAATCTGTGGAAAAGACACACAGGTAATTCATCTTTTAAAACCGGGGGTGACCAAAGCTCAGAATTTTCGAATGGTAGGCAGCAAGACTACGTTGTTACAATGGCCTGACTTAGTGCTGCCTCGAAATTACTATAAAACGCTAGATTATTTGGGTATTTTTCAACACCGTCCCCTACCTCCCAAAGCAAAGTCTACCTGTGGACTGAACTGGAGTGCCTTGAGGTACAGGAGACTGTGTGCTATGCAAGGGTTCAATCTTCTGCCACCCACTAGGTGTTTTAACTTGAGTAAAGTGATCCCACCATTCCTGGGTTTAGTTTTTTTTTCCTAGAAAAGGAGGGTGACAGTACCTGTCATATTTCTTTAAAAATCCAAGATTATGAGTGTCTAAGGAGCTCATTGTATACAAAAGATAAGGTATGTGTCCATATATTATTGATGTTATTTTTACATTTCCTCACTTCCATCCATTTTTTTCCCCCCTCATCTCGGTTATTACCTGGGGCCAGGACCCTCTTTAAGTTCATGAAGAAATTTGAAGCTGTTCTTAGTGAACCCTGCCGGTCATCTCTGATGGAGAGTGACACAGAGGAACAGCCTGACTTTCTGGTGCAGCCAACGGAAGCAGCCACAAGTGAAGTATCCCCCATTCAGAATCTGAACAAGGCTCTGAGGGAGACCCTGTTAGCCCGGCCAGCAGCTGTGCAGGTACTAGCTTGTGGAGTGGTGTTTGCTTATTCCTGGGACAGTCAGGTGGGATTTACGCTTTCTGTGTAAGGAATGTTCTTAGAACTAGGCAAGGAAATGTCTTTAAAATCTTGCTCTTCGTATGTACAACATATAGCATCTGTATTGTCTTCCTGACCCCGCTGCAGAGTAAGACAAAAAGCATGGATCCTGGATCCTCGTACTAAAAGTTTAATGTTAGCTTGTGGGAAATAAGTATGCTTACCTGTGAATGTTTGTTTACGAACAACAGAAGATTTGAAGCACCAGTGTAGGATGTGCCATTGAGGCAGTTGCACAGGGAGTGAATGTGTGCAGGAATGTGCTGGTTTGTAGTGGTTGCTGATGACCATGTGTAAGTATTCTCATTATGGTCAATTTAAGCACCAACAGTTCTTTAGCCGGCTCTTAGCTGGCTTGCAAAATTCCTGACCATTTAGCAGTCATACAGACTTGGAGTGAACAGATCTATTACAGGTTGGTTGTTCCTGCTTCATATCCTTGGGTGTATGCAGATCCAGTATTAAGGGAGGGGCACATCTCAAAAGAGTAGTCGTTTTTGCCTCTTACTGTCCCTCCCACCCTGGGCCCATAGAGTTGGCAATGGAGATCCTCAAGCTAATTTTAATATTTTAATAGTACAGGAAGCACAATAGAAATTGAGCATTTAGTCATGGTATGGCCCTGCAGATAAGATGGCTGCCAAGTTTGTTTTCTTTTAATCATGTTTGTGAACTCACTGCTTCTGTCATGCCGATCAGAAACTTTGACTTGCTATTGATGACAGCACAGGAATATCAGAGATACTTCAGGGAAAACAATAATCAAAATATGTTCCTATGGATGAAAGCTTTTCCCTTCATCTAGTATCTGAGTTCTTGATATTTGAGTAGGAAGTGGAGGGTAGGAGAGAAGGTGGGAGAAGCAGGGTTTGGCAGGTCAGGTCCACCTCGCTGTGCAGCAGAGCACCTCAAAGGCAGCATGTATTAGCATTCACCGTTGTGTTCAGCAGTCAGGACTGGAGTCTCCTTGTGGCTGGCATGGGAGCGTTGCTGGAGTTGGGGGTGGGGGTCCTTCACTACTGTGATCTCATATGGAGCAGCAGCACAGTTTTCTAAATATCCATGGTACATGACTATTTTAATTTTGGTTAGGCCACAATTGTTCCTGTGAGACTTCAGAGATGGTGAGGGGAATTTAATATTTGCCGAGTTACGTGTGTGTGGAGGGATGCAGCATTTAAATTTAGTGCCAGTGCAGGTTAGTGCTGTTAACCATTGTCCCTGGCGGGGAGACTAACCCCTCTGTTCTGTCTCGTAGGCCACAATTCCAGAACAGTGTCAGGGTGCTCCTCTCCCCTTGGAAGGGGAGCTTCTGTACCGCTTGCCAAAGCTCATGAAACGAATGAGGAAGATGTGCCTGACACTCATGAAGGACAGCCGTCTCCCACACCTAGTGGAGAGTCTCGATCAGTTCACTGGTGGGTGCCAGCAGCCCGGGGCCGGGGTGGGATTTGCTCTGTTTCCCCCAGTGGCCCAGAAGGGCTAGGAATTTGTCATCTGTGTCCTTTTTTTGATATATGAATAATGATGAGCAATTAATTGAATAAACAAGTGGGCTAAAAACCAGCAGAGCCCAGACATAGGAGCCAGGTGAGATTACACAAACTTTCATCATAATTTTTATCTTGTCCTCCTCTCATGGAAACTAGTGCTGCGTTGTGCCATTTTCTAAGCAACTGTTTATAGCAGCTCCTGTTGGTGGGGGCGTGAGTAAAGGGCACAGAGATGGATTTCCCAGTCTCGAAGCTGTCCCCACCTCTCAGAGTGTTTTCTCTTTGGATAAAGGAAAAGGAAGATTCAGCCACAGCCCCCTTGCTTTCTTCATTTCAAATAGGCATAGCAGTTTCATCTCCCTGAACACTTTTTTTTTAAAAAGATTTAATTTATTTCTTTTAGAGAGAGGGAAAGGGAGGGAGAGAGGTAGGGAAACATCAGTGTGTGGTTGCCTCTCACGTGGCCCCTACTTGGGACCTGGCCTGCAACCCAGGCATGTGCCCTGACTGGGAATTGAACCCGCGACCCTTTGGTTCACAGCCCGCGCTCAATCCACTGAGCTACACCAGCCAGGGCTCCCTGAACACTTTTGCTGAGGGGAGTTGAGAGCCAAGACTTGCTATGTAATGTAACAGCAAGTGCTGGTGAGAGGAGTCCAGAGATTAATAGACAGTTTGGTGTCTTGGCAGCCCTTTACCACTTCCCCCAAGTGTGTGGTGTCAGAGTGAGGCAGGTCCTCCTTTAATCAGGTTAGGCCCGATATCAGGGAGCTCTTTAATTTGAAAACTTGTTAGAATAGTGGCCTAATATCCATTGCTCAAGATGCCCTTTCTGCCTGAGCCTGATAAATGGAAGTTCCCACATGCATCTTCTGGAAAGGGCACCTACTCTGTGTGATGCAGAGCATTCTCTCCTCTGACCTCCCTACGAGGCCAGTGTAATACACGGAGTGCGCGTGCCCTCACGTGGAGGGCTAAACTGCCTGTGTTAGTTTGCTAGTGCTGCCTTAACAAAGTACCGCCGATTGGACAGCTTAAACAGCAAGTGTTCTCACAGTTCTGGAGGCCGAAAGTCCAAGAATGAAGTGTTAGGCTTCTTCCGAGTCCTCTCTCTTTGGCTTACAGATGGCTGTTTTCCTACTGTGTCTTCTATATCTGTGTCCTAATCTCTTTTAAGGACACCGCTCAGATTAGATTAGGGCCCACCCATATAACCTCATTTTACCTTAATTACCGGTGTCTCTTTAAAGGCCCTATCTCCAAAGATAGCCATATTCTGAGGTACTGGGACTTAGAACATGAATTTGGGTGAATACAGTCAGCCCATAATGTTGCCTGTGGCAGGGACTGTTATTGGTACCTCTGGGTATTCAGGAAGGCAGCATGGTGCTGGAGAAATGACTTGGTCTTGGGTAATTTTAACATATTGGTGAGTCTGTGGGATTTTCATATTTCTCCCTTGTTTCTCCCTCAGGTGAAGTAATTTCCTCTGTGAATGAACTGCAAAGCTTAAAGGTGGAGCCCTCCGCCGAGAAGGAGAAGCAGCGGTCAGAAGCCAAACACATTCTCATGCAGAAGCAGCGAGCACTGGCAGACCTCTTTAAGCACCTTGCAGAAACTGGTAAGGTTCTCAGTTGAAACTGTGTAAAGTGTAATCACCACCTTTTAGGGAGAAAAACAGCATGGGTGATTTGGAAGAATTTTCTAGAAACAGTTGAGACAGTGCAAAATAGAAGGTGGCAGGCAAGGTTTTGAAATGCCATTCTAAGAGTCCTAGTCACACACGCACGAACTCCCGTGATGAACCATTTGTGATTCCCAGATACTTTCACAGTTTTATGATGAGGTTTCTCAGAAATCATGATTTTTAGTGTCCATCGCCATGTGTTGTCCAGCACCCACCCTTGGAGCACAGTGTAGCGAGCAGTGCTGCTCCAGCTTGATGCATGTACAAGTCACTCAGGGAGTCTTGTCCACATGCAGAGGTGGGTTCCGTTTTGGTGCGTGTCGGGCAGGGCCTGAGCATCTGCTTCCTAACAGGCTTTTTGGGTGATGCTGTTCCAAGGACTTGAGTTTGAGTAGCAGTGGCGGAGCGGGCAGGAGTGGGTGTGGCACATCCATTCTCTCCTGAGCTGCTTTATTTAAACACATGTGATTTATTTCTAGGTTTGTCATATCGCAAAGGTCTTGCCTGGGCCCGTTCAAAAAACCCTCAGGAGATTCTTCATCTTCGCCCATTGGATCTCCGGATCGCATTGTCTATAGTCAGCAGCACTCAGGAGGCTGATTCTCGGTTTGTTTTTTTAATTATAAATGAAGCCAGTCATTAAATCCTCCATGTCTTCATATGCTAATGTGGGGATAGCAATACCTACCTCTCTCCTAGAGTTGCTCCAAGGGTAGCATTTAGAAAAGTGCCTGGCTCAGGATCTGTCTCATGGTGAGCATTCAGCAAATGTTAATTTTCTTTTCTTCCTTTATCTTTCTTCCTTGTATTTGCCTCTCCCATTATTTTTTTTGATTCTTTGATTTTCCTGAGGTCTACTTACTTCATTTGAATGTACAAGTGAAAATCTGCCAGAGAATAGCCACAGTTTTAGCTGTTTCACATCTGTAAGCCTCTTGTAAGCTGTAATATATTCTTGATTTTGAAAGCCTATAAACTTTGAGACAGAGCTGCCTCTTTTAACTACAGCCAGGTTGTTGTAAATAATGATTTGCATGAACTGGATATGGCATATATTTGTGTTTGGTTTGCTCAGTAGCCTCGGCGCTTTAAATTCAAATTCAACACAATATTGTAAAAATTTTACATAAACATTCTGGATTTTCAGTTTTTCAGGAAGATTTGGCCAGGTGGGCTAGCTTTCCCATCTGGTCAAAGCTGACTGTAGCTCCCTCCTTTTGACAGGACACGTGCTGTCCAGTTCCCTGTGGTCTGGAACAGCCGCTCTTGCATGCTGAGGTCGGCTGTCATTGCCATGCACCATTTTGTGCTTGGCTCTCCTTAATCGTTTACTGCCTGCTTGGCCTCTGCAGGCATCAGAATTTAAGACCTCTAGCCTCCATTGCTAAGATAGTCACAAAGTTTTCATTAAGGAAACCTCGTGGTTACAATTTATTTCGCTACTATACTTTCAGTGCTAGGTGTATCCTACAATATGTCCTTTGCATAAAGGACTGATGAGTGCCTCACAGAAATAAATTTATTTGGACTCTTTGGCTTTTGCTGAGGCTAAATGTATCAATCTCTGACTTTTTAGGATCTGGGGTTGGAAATAGTGGTTTCAGTTAAGTAAATCACATTTTTTTTCAGGCTGCTTACAGAAATTGCGTCCTCGTGGGATGGGTGCCAGAAGTATTTTTATCGCTGTCTTGCACGGCATGCCAGACTCGGTGCGGCTCTCGCAGCCCCTGCCAAGGTTAGACTGATAGAACCTCCGTTGTGGGGCCCCAGGAGAGCTCCAGCTCTGCTCATCCCACGGCAGCGTTCTCAGACCTTGTCCAGTAATAACAGCCCGTTGGTGGGAGTGACTGAGCTTTGTGCTCAACATCGTTAAACTTGCAATGCAGTCAGTGGAATTTTGTGCTTATCAGAGAACATCTTATGACAAATTCTCATTCAGCATTTGCCAGCAGGATCAAAGGCGCAAAAAAAAATATGGAAGATAAACTTCAAATCGAGATTCTTCTAAATTGAGAAATGACCACTGATACCAATTTTGGCATTAAACCTATTTCCTGTTCATGAAATATCAGTGATCCATGGGAGTGTAATTTGAGAAGCAGTGCTCAGAAAGATCAGTGTGTCGCCCACCTCGAGAGTGCAGCACTTCCAAAGCTTGTCTGATACTCCTCCTCTGAGCATGTTGGATGGAGTCGCTTTCTGATGGTGCCTGCATGTCGGGGTGGGGGCGTTGCCAGCGTCTTCAGCGTGCTTCCTTCTCCCCCTGCCAGGAGATGGGCGTGGGCAACATTGAGCGGTGCAGAGGGTTCTCGGCACATTTGATGAAGGTACTTATCCGGCAGCGGCGCTCCCTGACCACGCTGACTGAGCAGTGGATCCTCCTCAGGTACCAGCTGGCTAGTTGGGTTTGTGGCCTGAATTAGGAAGAATTACGTGGGTCAGCTCAGAGTTGCTGCGTGTGCTGCTGTCAGTTGTGAAATGAAATTTGAGGCCCCAAAAAACAGGTGGGGCTTCTCCTGGCTTTTGGTGATATCCCTCCCCCTCCTGGTTCTGGCAACACCTCGTAAGAGAAAAGGGCCTGGGAGTTTAGTTCAGGGCTGAGCCAGTAAATGTTGCCATGGCTGAACCTGCACCTGGGGTTGGAATCGGGGCATATGTGGGCAATAGTCCACGCGGGCCGAGAGACAAGGTTTTGTTCATGGTATTGGGCCATCTCGGTCTCGGCACAGATCAGATGGGAGTCTGCTTCCGTTTGTTAGGCTTTTTGGACCACAGAGTTTCAGTTTGCTCAGCTGTGCATGGAAGCTCCTCAAGGGAAGTAGATATTTAAAAGGTGAAGACAGTTGGGAAGTCCATCATCGTCTGCGGAGTGTTAACACATTTTGTACCACGTAGAAATCTCTAAGACATACGCCAGGAACTGCACGATACTGGGCAAACTGCACGTTAATTAAATCATCTCGTGATGTGGTCCTTAACAGATGGCGCGCGAAACCTGAGAAAACTCGTGAGCGGTACAAAAAGTGTTAAGGAGCAGTGTTTCCAGACTAATCACTTCAATTTCAACTATTTTCTGCTCTACTCACAAGGGTTTATCTAGATGAGTATATTACATTTGCTAGATTTAAAAACAAATAATGGTCGCAGTCACTGCATTGGTATGACCGTGAGATATGAGAGGGCTGTAAGGGGGCAGGTGATAAGCACTGAGTTTTGATACTACTGAAAGACTAAATGATGTCTTTAAGTGCTTTGGAAGGCATTTTAATAGACTTTTTTACCTCTCAGAGGAATCCTCTATTTCGATTATGTGAAAAAGCCCACACTTGGTTTAGGAATGAATGGATTTATGAATGAATTTACTGTTAAAAACAACATGGTGACACGGACTAAGGTGCCATGTGTCTTTGCCACGGCTTTCTCTGTGCAGGAACCTCCTTGGCTGCATGCAAGAGATTCACGGCAGGCTGACGGGGCCACCACTGTACCCCGTGGCCTTTCCGCCGCAGGATGGTGTGCAGCAGTGGACGGAGAGGCTGCAGCATGTGGCCATGCAGAGTCAGATCCTGCTTGAGCAGCTCTCCTGGCTCCTCCAGTGCTGCCCCAGTGCAGGGTCAGCTCCAGGCCAAGGTGATGCCCAGGCACAGGGTCAGCCTTCTGTTCTGGACCCGGAAGGACCAGAGCTCACCACAGAACAGCTTTCCCGAGCAATGCAGGACCTCATCCCATCAGATCTGAGCTACCCGTCCCCGGTACCTGGAAATCAGCTGCCCTCTGGTTGCCGGATGCGGAAACAGGATGAGCTTTGGCAACAGTCAGCCTCGAGGTTAACAGAGATGCTGAAAACCATTAAAACAGTGAAAGCCGACGTTGACAGAATTAGGCAGCAGTCTTCTGAGACTCTCTTTCATTCTTGGTGAGTGTGCCTATGCCTCTACTCTTCTTGTGTGTGCTTGGGTGCTTGTTCTGAGTTTAGTGATGGGGTAAAATTATGAAAGGGCTTATGCTTCGGCCCTCCGCTTTTCAGTGGGCAGGCAGAGTGGTTCGTGGCGTATGTCCAGCTGTAAACCTTCAAATACAGCGAGTTAGGCCCTGCTTTCACTTTTCTTGGTTGGAGGGATCACTGTGTGTGTAGGTGTGTTAGCCCTTTTCAACATTGTGGCCTTTCTGTTGTTGCAGGAAAGATTTTGAAGTTTGCTCTTCTGGGCTGAGTTGCCTGTCCCAGGTATCATCTCATTTGCAAGGCCTAGAGTCCCTGTTCATTCTTCCAAGGAGGGCGGTTGAGCAAACAGACCAACAAATGGCATTAGTTGAGAGCCTGGAATATATCCGAGGAGAAATCAGTAAAGCCACAGATGAGTTTACTACCTGGAAGACACATCTGCTCACTGCAGGCAGCCAAGGAGGTGAGGACTGTTCCTCAGTAAGGGAGAAAAAGCCCGGCATGGGAATGATGTCTTGTAGATGAAGCCTCGATTATCCTGGAGACACTGTTTTATGCTAGACCTGTGTGTCCATGGTTCTAAGGCAGACAGGTATGGTTGAAACCCACAGCTCTGAATTTTTTTGTGACATTCGTTCAAGTCCCTTGCCTTCAGATGGCCATCACGTCACTTTCTTTGTGGCGCACGTGTATGGAGACGTGACTGGCTCCCTTAGATGTTACAGACAGTTCTCCCTTAGACTGGAAAGCTGAGGGAGATATTTGGACTAATTGTTTATACATACCATCTAAACTGTTGTTCTCATGTTTTTGGCATTCTTGCAATAAAAATGGTTTTAATACAAGACGATAAACTTGCAGGTTTATTTAGGCAAGGACTCTGACTCATTCATGTCTTTGTATCCAGCACGGCTTGGCACAGTGGCTGACCCGTACTGTGCTTACAGACGGCCATTTGTTAACATAACAAGTGAGGGTTGCTAATGACATCCTGAAGCGAATGATCGGGTTTTTCATTTGTTTGTACCGTGTTACTTAATAGGAAACCAGATGTTGGACGAAGGGTTTGTGGAAGATTTTGCAGAGCAAATGGAAACTGCCATCCGGTCTATCCTTTATGCCATCCAGAACTTAGCAGAAAGAAACTGTAAAAAGACAGACGAGGGCACTGGTCAGACAAGGCCACAAGAAGAGGAAGGTATGTTGGAAATTAGGCAAAAATTAGTTTCGTTCTTGACTTAATCTTTCAACGTCATGGATTTTTTTTTGTCACTTATTATTTAAGGACATGTTAGGAATGATGACTGGATGAATGGGATGAAAAGGGTTTATTTTCGGTTATTCATCATGTTCTTTTCTGTGAATGAAAGAAGCAGCAGGCTTTGAGAGACTGCAGCCAGGACATTTAACAAAACTCCTAGAGGAAGACTTCTGGGCTGACGTGAGCACGTTACGTGTACAGAAAGTGATTTCTGCCGTCTCTGAGCTGTTGGAGAGGCTGAAATCATTCGGCGAGGACGGCACGGCAGCCAAGCACACGGTAACCACCTATTCTTTGTAAGCTTCTTGCTGTCGGGAGTGGGCTGAGTGCAGGCAGAGTGGGTTTTCACCTCGTTTTATGTGGGTGGTCCTAAAGCGTGCTCTGTGGCAAAACCACTAAGAAGCTGAGTTATCATGCATGTAAACATCCTCGACACAGCTGGAAAACTTAGGGCTCGCTTGCTAGGGGTTTAGTGGTGAGTGTTGCTGCCATCAACTAAGGCTTGATGGCCGTGCCCTGCAAATACTATCCCTTTCACAGTGGGCCAGCAGAGGTTGTTGAAGCCAAAAGTCCTGAGAGGCAACTTATGTTATAGGGCATTGTATGTTATTTTGTGTTATTGCCTCAGTGCCAACTTTGATTTCCAGTGGAATTTGTTCATAAACATTTTATTTTTAAAAAGTACAAACAACCTCGTTAACTAAATGAGACTTGACTGAGAATTTAAAGTGTACTTTTGTGAGGGTTCGTGTGAACAAGGAAGAAATATCAGCAGGCGTGTGTTAAAAATACAAAACCTTGTCAGTAGTGACATTCAGTGCATTCAGTTCACAGTGTTGCACAATCATCGTTGCTATCTAGTTCCAGACCGGTTTCATCACCGTTTTTATCACGCCAAAGGAAACCTAGTACCCCTAAAGCAGTGTGAGCAGGCTTTCTGATTTGTTCCCAGTTCTTCAGCCAGTCCTGCTGCTTGTTGGTGCGCCTGGTGCCCATGCTCTCCAGGTACTCGGACCTCGTCCTCTTCTTCCTGACCGTGTCTGTGGCCACTCACCGCAGCACTGCAAAGCTGCTCTCCGTGCTTGCCCAGGTCTTTACGGAGCTTGCCCAGAAGGTAAGGACTGTTCCTGTGGAGCACCGGGGGGCAGTCGGTACATTCTGTGCCCGGTAGTGTTTTGTTTGACAGACTTTTATTTTGGCCTATTGCCAATAGCAGGAGTGATTTGCTCTCACCATGGATTATTTAGGGCTTTATCTGGCACCCTTGTAATAAGCCTCTTTCCACTACAGTCTTGAGGCCTATAGATCCCCCACTGATGAGCCCCGTAGACTCCTAAAAACTGCCGCTGTAAAGGCTGCTGCTTTCCTTTCACACCCTTTCCTCTCTGACTCCAATGTGAAGTCTTCTTCAGTTAAGCCTGAGCTAGACTTGTAGGATAGATGAATACTTAAGGCTATTAAGTTTTATTTAAATCATTTTTATCTAATTATAATGAAATGGTAATAGGTTTCTTCATGTTAGGCATTTTTCTTTAATAGGGAAGCCATTCATTCATTCGTTCATCCATCTATCCAGCCCTGTACCCAGTAGGAGGCAGTCAAATCTAACAGACTCACCACAGTGTGATGATAATCCAATCATGGGGTATCCACTCCTTGAGATAGTCACTAACGCTCTCTGAGCCTCAGTTTCCTCATCTGTAACGTGATATCTGCCTACATTAACATTTTTTGTGATAACCAACTTTAATTGAATATAGTTTATATATGTATTTTTTTTTAGTATTTCAATATATATTTATTTCTTTAGTATTCCAAGATTTTCTCCTAGTCTAAGTACAATACAGATGAGATTTACTTGAGGGAGATAGGAATTTACAAACTGAAGGTGGGGTCTAGGTTTCTAAGTTCTTACTTCTCAGTATCTGGAATATTGGAAAGGGTCAGAGTGAAAGGCAAGCTCATGCCTCGTGTCTAGAGGATCGATATGTGTGCTTGCTGAGTAACACAGTAAATGAACACATCTCAGGTCTACCTCCTCTGTCTGATGAGAGCTGAGCTAGCCTTCCATCCCATCACTTCTTATTGGGAAACTGCACGCATATGACGACAGCACAGGACAAGGCAGGGGAGGCTTCCCAGGGACTCACAGTTGTCCACTCGGACCATTGCCCTGGTCTGGCAGTTCCAGAATGGTTTCGGCCTGTCTGACTTGTATGCGTTTTGGGCTGGGGTGGAGGGGTGGAAGTGCTTCTGATGAAAGCAAAGTGTTAGGAGCCCAGTGGCTCTCTCAGCTGTAGCTGCTGTAGTGATGTGCCCTCCAGAAGGATATCTGAATCTTTGCTGTGTTGTCTTATTCTGCCTACATCGACGTATATTTCTTTCAAAATAATGTAGCTCAGTGGGAAAATTAGATAAGTTAACCAAAATGTGTTTTTAATCGATTTTCTAAGAATACACATCTTTTAATTTTGCCTTTCTTTTAATTTTATTGTGTCTGAATTGTATTCATTTCCTTTCTGAGTAGTGCTGAAGGAACTTGAAAGTCGATTGGACATGAGGCTAAGATAATGGATTTAGGCTGTAATTGCAGCCCTTAACCAACAGAAAGCTGTTTCTTTGTAACTAAGTCACAATCAGTGTTTGCTGGACTTGGATTTTAATTCCTGGTTAGTTGGCAGCTTATTTTCAACTTATCTTTAGTACATTTTTATTCTCAGTTTGACAGTTATCTTGATAGCTTGTATTTTCTCTGATAAAACTAAAATTTCTGATTGAGAGCCACAGTTTTCTTCTCCTTTTTCTATTCACTGTGTTCCCCCACACCAAAGCAGTTGATTTTGCTTTTCAGCTATTTTCCAACGTGAAACACAGTTTTGTAAACACTTCCCGAACCTTACTGTGTCTGTCTGGCTTTGTTCTTCACTGTAGACCCCACGCTGCGCCAGGTGCGAGGTGCGGGGCAGATGCAGCACGTTCTCCAAGAGTGAGAGGTTTCCTTGAAGAGTTGGGGGAAGGCATATTTTTTAAATATGTTAAAATTATCATTTTACTTAAGGAGCGTGGCACAAAATTTCAATTTTTAAAGTAAAAATTAAGTCTCCCACTTGCAGCATGTGATTCAAGTTGCTGTGCCTCCAGGGCTACATACTTCTCTCCGCAGGCTCACTAATTTGAGGAGAAAGTAAGAAGAACAAAACCCCTCTGGGGTTTAGACGCTGAGAGATCTACTCTCCTTTTATGATTTGCTCCTAAATACTTTCCCTAGTATGTACATCATTCAGATTTCTTCTTGGCAAAAATGACAAACTGCCACACCCCAGAGGCCGCTCCAGAGTCAGAACCTCATTTATTAAATTTGATGTCAGGCGTTGAGACACAATAACAGTTACCACTAAGGAAGAAAATGCCAAAGGTCTGCTGTACTTCCATCAGATTGAAAATACTGAGCTAGAGAAGTAGTTAAGCATGTTTAAATCTTTTGTAGGTGATAGGACTGAAAATCCCCATTTTTATTGCTTTTGTACCTCACTCTTTACTCTTTTGTGTTCAAGGGATTTTGCCTGCCCAAAGAATTTATGGAAGATTCAGCAGGTGAGGGAGCTACTGAGTTCCATGACTATGAGGGAGGTGGAATTGGAGAAGGCGAGGGCGTGAAGGACGTGAGTGACAAGATAGAAAATGAAGAACAGGTAGGTCTTCACATGCCTGAAACATGTACAGAGTTTACAGAAGATTGTTCCCCTTCCCCTTTTCAGTAGTTACATTACAGACATAAATGTCAACGATTTCCAAACTGAGATCTGTGGACCTCTAAGAACACTAGGGCTTGGGAAGCAGATCTGAATAGAAAGCTTAAAGACCACAGAATCAAACTTTGCAACCTAGTCATTGGTTATGGTTGTAATTTGAGAGGGAAATGATTTAAAATTTTTAAAATTTTAAATGGGGAGATTATTGCTGATGATTTTCTAGAGAGTATTCTTGGTAGTGGTTCATTTAAGGATAAAAAGGTTGGCTATTTTGTCCTAGCTGGTTGGAGCGCTGTCTCGTGCACCAAAAGGTTGTGGCTTTGACCTCCAGTCAGTGCACGTCAGGGCACATATGGGAGGCAGCTGATCGATGTCTCTCTCTCTCTCCCCCCCTCCCCCCACCCCCTTTCTGAAATCAATAAACATATCCTTGGGTGAGGTTAAAAAAAAGTTGGGCTATTTTAAGTGATAATTGCATGAAATAATTTAGTCTGTATTTTTTTTTGATCAAAACCAAGAATGCTTTTGAAATACTTAAATGATTTGGACTAAGGTGGTTACGTTGCGTTTATAATGCCTGTGTCACGTGGAAGTGGTGTTTGTGTATCTGTCTGCATGCGCACTTCTGTTGGTCACATGTTTTAACCAGCAGTGACTTGAAGAAATAAGGAGGAAGGCAGGGTATTGTCGTGCCTTGTGTGCTAAGTCAAAAGCAGCCACGCCGTTCTGTACAGGGTATGGCCATAGCTATTAAAAATAAAGGAGCAGACCAAGTCAAACCTCTGCTGTCTCTTTGAAGGGAAAACTGGAAACAAATTAAAAAACCAAAAGAGTAATTAATGCTAGTGTTTATGGAGTAGAGCTATCTTTTTATGTATGTATATTTTGTTACTGTTCTTTTGGCTTTTCTTTATTTCTCAAATTTAATTTTATTAACACACAGTACTTTTCTAAGGAAAAAAAAATAAAGTAAAAAAATTAGGCTTAACAGGAAAAATAAAACCAAATGCAAAAAAATCATTAAGAGGAATAAAGAACTATGAGAACAATTTGGCAGTATCTAATATGTGTTAGTAAGGGTCAAAGATAGTATGCACAACAATACTGTAAGTTAATTAAACAAATCTAAACATAGATTTATATGTATCAATATGGAAATATATCTGAAGCAAATTGCAAAAGAGTTTGTAAAGCATGATTCCTTTTTTTATTTAAAAAGATGTTGGGAGCCTGGCTGGTGTAGCTCAGTGGATTGAGCGTGGACTGTGAACCAAAGGGTCGCTGGTTCGATTCCCAATAAGGGCACATGCCTGGGTTGCAGGCCAGGTCCCCAGTGAGGGCCATGTGAGGAGTAACCACACATTGATGTTTCTCTCCCTCTCTTTCTCCTTCCCTTCCCCTCTCTTTGAAAATAAATAAATAAAATCTTTAAAAAAAGGATGTTGGAAGGTAGGTATTGATACATAATGCTTATATTACTATTTCTGATACATTCATAGATGAACTAATGCACCCGTATGTTATTGATAATAATTTCTTTGGGAGCGGAAGATGGTGGTATCATGGGAAATTTAACTATTTTTGTTGTGCTTAGAATTCTTTTAATAAAATTGTATTACTTTTGAATTTTAAAAAAGGACTTTTAAAATTCACTCATAGTGAAAGAGATAATAATCATGACTCTTGCCCCAAATATCACAGAGTATGTAGGAATACACAGTTTAAGGGAAAGTGAACAAAGTTGCATTCATAGTGTGTTACTTGAGAGATCAAAGTGACAAAAATATTAAAGATATGAGCAGTATAGTAAGATTGATGGATTGTTTTGTCCTACAGAGCATACATATATTTTTAAATATAACTGGACTTTTTTAAAAAAATTCACAAAATTCTATATTCTCTAATCACAAATGCTATGAACTGGAATTTAACTACAGAAATTTTAAAGCAAACCAGAAATTGTTTTGTGTGGTTATCTCTGTTCTCTTTTTTCCCTCTCCCCAGAGATAACTTTATACTATTAATCTTGACATTTATATAATTATATTCTATTTAGAACTGAATAAATGTTAGTTGTGTTTGATTTCTATATCTTTTTTCATATAGGCAGAAGATACATTTCAGAAGGGTCAAGAAAAGGATAAAGAAGATCCTGACTCAAAATCAGATATTAAGGGCGAGGATAATGCCATTGAGATGTCAGAGGACTTTGACGGAAAAATGCATGATGGGGAGCTTGAACAACAAGGTTTGAGATTATCTGTCACTGCGTATTTGCTTTTGAAAAATAATCTTTTATCCAGGAAATTGCATGTTCCCAATGAGGAGCCTGTTGTCCTATTAGAATTTTTGGACCAAGATGGTTATTCTGCATAACTACAAGTGAAAACATCAGCATTTATGTATGTGCCATCACTGTGTCCACTGAGGTAGAGGTCTGTAGTTTTGGAGATTCTCCTCTGAGTAAACTGGGACACTGACTGATGTTCTGGCTGCCTCGTGTGCTAGATGCAGTGAGTGGGTACTGCCCTTCAGGGGCGCCTGAAAGGGAAAGGAGATGATCCCAACAGAGCTTGGGTCTTAGCTCAAAGGTAAATTGTTCAGGGTATTTTTTTTAAAGAACTAACTCCCCCCACCCCCCAGTTACAAACATACTAGACATTGCCCTGACCAGTGTGGCGTAATTGGTTGGGCGTCGTCCCACAAAGCTAGAAGTTGCCAGTTCTATTCCCAGTCAGGTCACATGCTTGGGTTGCAGGTTCGGTCCCAATTGGGGTGCATACGAGAGGCAACCGATCGATGTTTCTTTCTCACATCAGTGTTTCTCTCCCTCCTTTCTCCTCTCTCTAAAAAGAAATAATAAATGAAATCTTTCTGAAAAAGTAGACCTTTTTTGTAGACAATCTGGAACAAAAATGCAGGAATGAAATTGATACCCCTTAGGCTTACCACCCAAACCACTTAATAAATTTTGGTTATTTCCTTCCATTTATTGCATATGTATATACTCACAGGTCATAAACAGTGTGATGTATACTGAACATTCCCTTTGACATTAACAATTATTTGAGAATATGATTTCTTACAGCACGTCATCATCTGTCAGGTTTGTACCATAATTTAGTTATTACCCTAGATTTCTGTCCAAAGCTTACTTTGAGACACAGTGTCTTAGTCTGCGTGAGGATCTTGCAGAAACGCAGGCTGGCCTCAGAGCAGAGTTGTGTGCACTTGCCTAAGCAGCATAAGGACATAGCCTTTGACCCAGTAGACCTTGAGCAAAGGTAGTGGGAAGAAAATTCTGATCAGTTAAGCTATACACTGATTTCAGATGTTGGATAAAATCATAGAACTATAGTATATTGAGGGTGGGGGAGGAACCTTGGAAGTCTTACAGTCCAACTCTGTCATTTTACAGATAAACCGCAAACCAGTGTGGTTGCTGAGTCCCCTAATGACTATGACCCCAGCACCAGAACTGGACGTCCTTATAGCTGTCCTGCCACCCTCCTAATGGTTTGTTCACATACACTTTGCAGACTTTCTTGTTTCTTCAAACAGTTTGCTAAACACAGTGGGACTACTTCCACAGACCTGAAGGCACCTGCCAGTAGAGTGCTTGTGGAAGCAGGCAGTAAGTCCCAGGCTGGGCGCACTGCCTGCCTCTGCAGAGCAGTGGACACACATGGGACCAGGTTGGTGTGGATCTGCCTAACTAAGCTCAGTGCCTTCCCTTCCAGAAGAAGACGATGAGAAATCAGATAGTGAGGGCGAAGACCTGGATAAACAGATGGGCGATCTGAATGGAGAGGAAGCTGACAAACTAGATGAGAGACTTTGGGGTGATGATGATGACGAAGATGACAAGGAGGAAGAAGACAGTAAAACTGAAGAAACAGGACCAGGAATGGATGAGGTAACCCAAAGACTCCCACCCCACAGTCCCCAGCTTGAGAGGAGACGGTCTTCCCAACCACTACTTCCTGTCATTTACTGCTCCTCCTCTTCATTTTCCTTCTCTTTCTTCCATTTCTCTCTGCTATGTATCTTACTCATTGATCCAGAGCTAAAAGAGTAGCCTGACCTGAGCCATCCATTCACGTGTTCTGAAGGAGGGAAGTTGAGGAAGCTCAGCGCGCGTTCTTGTTCTGCTCTGGGCCATGGAACTTCTCCAGCTCCCTCTTAGAACCCCCTGGCTGGGTGTGACGCCGCAGCCTCGCAGCCTGGCCATGCCTGCTGCTCACACGCCTGCTGTCTCTGCTGCTGTCTGGGCAGGCCCAGACTGTTGTCTCCAGGTCACAGACGGTGCCCTGTCACCTGCGCATTTCCATGGGGCAGGCCCAGCGGGCAGCAGTAACACATGTCTGAGAGCTGCACGGGTAGGGTCGGCATGTGTGTCAGCAGTTTCTCAGATCGAGAATGAGGAATTTGTGTTTCTTCTGCCGCGACATTTAGGAAGATGGTGGGCTTGTTGCTAAAGATGACAACTTGGATTCTGGGAAGTCAAACAGAGATAAAAACCAGCATGATAAGAAAGAAGAGGAGGAAGAAGCAGAAGCTGATGTTGATGGACGAGACCAGGACAAAATTAATGAACAAATAGATGAGGTAATGAGGACTCAAAACTGTTCTCTCCTGACTCAAGGCTGTGGCCGCTGCACATGTGGCTCTTAGGGTGACGCAAGGCATTTTTTCCTGTTTGTCAGTTTTTCTTAATTGTCTCATAAAAGAACATGTAACAGCCTCTGAACAGGACATAAAATCTCTGTTGTTTGCCTGTGAGGTAGTCTTCATGCTGTTTGGGCTTATGCTGTAGTTTGGAAGCTAGAACCTGTGGTCCTTTCCTTTATTTCTTCTCATAAACTTCAGTTTCTTCTCTGGGATCAAGTAACACAGTACCTCTTATCAGTGGAGAAGCTGCATAGAAAGTGAAGTTTGAAACTCCAACATGAAAATTCTAAAAATATTAGTAAAATTACAATGTGTGCTAGTAAATTTAGGGCAGAAACATTGTATTCTCTTGCATAACTACTTAGAGCTAATTATATCTGAAAGCTACATTTTAAAAAAGTTTTTAATTTTTAATATTTTGCCTGTTCTCTCCACTCTCCAAAGAGGGAATATGATGAGAACGAAGTGGACCCTTACCGTGGCGATCAGGGACCGCTTCCAGAACCTGAGGCTTTGGACCTTCCAGATGATTTGAACCTAGATAGTGAAGACAAGATGGGTGGTGAGGACACAGGCGATGAAGGAGAAGGTGTGTCTTTCATTACCTGAAGAGACCAGTGGGAATTCATTGAAAAGGAGCAGTAACTGATTTCTCTTCAGGCCAGTGTCATGGCCAAGTCATGTTTGATCAGCTCGATTCCAGTTTGCAAAAGTCGCTTGCTCTTTGTTGTGTTTCTCATCTGAGTAGACCTAAAGCTTGTAAACCAGCAGCCCTCTCTCACTGCTGTCGTTTCCAGTCCTGTATTTTAACGCTGTGCCTGGGTGGTGCTTCATCACACATGGCCTCGTCTCCCCACAGGCATCGCTGGGCCCGTCCCATGGATTGATGTAAACCCTGGGCACACCCAGGCTTCTCGCGGAGCCCGGTTTTAGCTTTACAAAGAAAGTGATTGTTTCAGTTATTCAGTGCCGTGCTTATGTTGTATTTAGCCTGAAATACAAAGTCATCGTAATAGGGAATGAAGTTGAAGAATCCCAAGAGGAATCGATCACATGGTACATGACCTTAGCTTTCTGGTGCCTTTGCCACCTGTTGTTCAACCTGAGCAACTTTGTAGGGAGCGTTGTGTTGGTTGGAAGCGCTGTGGGGCAGGTGCTGTAACAGTGGCCTCCGTCCTGGTGGGGAAGGGGACAGAAAGGTGTGAGCTAGCTTCACTCTGCTTCTGAACGCATCAGTTACATATTTAGTAAAGCTGTTAAATTAAGAAAGAAAACACCATATTAGGACAAAAATAGCAAGTTACAAAAGAATAAATGAGGTACTATTTAATACAAGGAATAGTTTCACATATTATTTATGGATGCATCAGATGTAATCAAGACATGGAAAGGAATGGTTTGTAGCATTAGGCTCTGATGACACCTAAGGAAGCAGGAAGGGAGGAGGCCTCCGGAGTCCAGGTAATTGTATCCGGAACCATTATTTCTTAAAAAGAAGTGACAGAAGTTTGGTACAAATATGGCAAAATGTTAATATCTGTTAAATCTAGGAGGTGAGTTTTATGGTTCTCATAAATGTACAGTGTGTTTTCCATGTTTAAAGTATTCAATATTTAAAGATAAATTTGTGAACTTGCTACTTAACTAGAATCATTTAGCTAAGGAATTGATACAGGTTTTCTTTAAGCTCAAAACATTCTTCGCTCTGAATCTCTAGTTGCTTTTTAAACAGTATAAATTGTTGCTTCTGAGGCTATTTCCTTAACTTATAATTTTGGAATGTGACTTCAACTTTGAGTTCAACAGTCAGGCAGGCATAAAGTAAGAAAACTAAAACCCACAGAGAGTGTAATAAGCCGTTTGCCTTAGTAAAACATCCAGGCTCATTTTAAGCTATTGCACATATAAACTAAGGAACAGTTGTTTTAAAGAATTGTTTGCTAACAAAGTAACTGATTTCTGAAGTGTCCAAAGTATAGAAAAGTTCTTTAAATAAACAAAACTTCTCCAAATAAGATTATATCCATTTGAATGTATATTGTATTTTCTGTGTATGATAACAAATTATGTCCACCAGTTATTCCCAATCATAATGGAAAATTAGACTCACTTCACTATCTGTGCTCTAAAATAAAAGTTCTTACAGTTGTGCCGTTTAGGATTTTTTTAGTAGATTACTTATTACGTAAAGAAATATACCATCCAATCAATTGTACGTAATATATAAATACGTCTTAGATTAGAGGCAGACAAAATTTTTCTGTGACGAGGTCAGATAATAAATAGACGAGGCCATAAGCTGTGACAGAGGCAGTGTGAAAGCAGCCATAAGCAGTGCAGGACGGATGGCGTAAATACATAACTAACCAGATGGATGTTCCAGTAGAATTCGGCTTACAGAAACATGGAGAATTGTAGATGGTCACGTTAGGTCCACGGGCCACAGTTTGCCAATTCCTTGTTCAAGTAACGGAACAGTAACACTTAGGTAATCACATCCCGTCTTAAGAAATAATGTTATTGTTGTTTAATTCTGTGTTTCTTTTTTGTTTGTTTGTTATATCTACCCAGAAGAGAATCCTTTGGAAATTAAAGAGGAACCAATGGACACTGAAGAAGGAGGTCATGAAGCTGAGGAAATAAATGAAGAGACTGATGACCAGAATGAAGATCAGGGTCAACATGAGGCGGAGGAAGGCCCCAGTGAAGATGACAAGGGGGAGGAAGAGATGAACCCAGGGGCTAGTGACCAAAACACAGATGCAGACGAACGTTCTGAAGGAAGCTCAGAGGAAGAGGGGCAGCAGTCTCCAGAGGACAAGGACGACGACGCAGAGGCCACTGAGGAAAGCACGCAGAATGGCGTCTCTGTGGACCAGGGCCTCCAGCCTCAGGTGGTGCGGGCGGCTGGCTGGTTTGCCTTGTATTAGAAATAATAATGGGGAGGAGAAATTCTCTTATTCTCACTAGAAGGTCCTTTAGGATACTTCATCTCTAAGTGGTGCTGCTTTAAGTTTCTGTTTAAGATCCTCCCTGGCTCACCCCCTCCCCTCAGACTCCCCTTAGTGGAGGGCGGCCTGCTTGCTGCAAAGGTTCCCCACCTCGTGTTCTTTCCCCAGATCATTTAATGCTGTGGTTGTTTCCCTGCAGGAGGAGGAAAAAGAAGAAGGGGAGAACTCTGACACAGAGGAGCAGGTGCCAGAGGCTCCAGAAAGGAAGGAGCACGACTCCTGCGGGCAGACCGGGGTGGAGAACGTGCAGAGCGCGCAGGCTGTGGAGCTGGCCGGGGCCGCACCCGAGAGCGAGCAGGGGAAGGAGGTGAGGGCCCTGGGCCAGCTGCCTCTTAGAAGGGTCTCTCTGGGTGAAATCTCAGTAGTTGGTTTACACGTGCTGTTTAGTTGTTGTTGACATCTAAAAGATCATTTTTTATTCTTGAGAAAAGGATCACGCACCAATTTTTTCTTTTAAACAATTTTTATATGCTTCTCAGAACTAACCACAGAATATTTGCTACACATTTCATTTAACTGATGGACTTAATGAGGAAGTTACTAGACTGGTAGTTGTCCGTGGGAGGATGAGGTTTATGTTGTTTTTTTTTTTTTTTTTTTTTTTTTTTTTTTTTTTTTTTTTTTTCAGAATGCTTCCAAGAAAGGATTCAGACTTCATGCAGTAATAGGCCTCTAATAGTGCTTCCATTTTACTTATAGTTCACCAGGCTTCTGAATGTTTTAATTTAGAAAGCAAAGCACTTTAGTTTTTTTTTTTTTTTTTTTAAGATTTTATTTATTTATTTTCAGAGAGAGGAGAAAGAGCAACGTATGGTTGCCTCTCACATGGCCCTCACTGGGGACCTGGCCCGCAACCCAGGCATGTGCCCCAACTGGGAATCGAACGAGGACCCTCTGGTTCCCAGCCCGCGCTCAATCCACTGAGCTACACCAGCCGGGTGCAAAGCACTTTAGTTTTGGCCCGGGGTGATGTGTTCTATATGGGACCTCCATTTGGGCTGCTGGCCGGCTGTGAAAAGACCACCAAGTGAGAGGACCCGTGGCTACAGCAGTCACTCGGACAACTCTGTTAGCTTCTCTGAGCCACCGTTTTCTCTCCAGTAATAACGACTGTTTTTGTGTGTACACCCTCTCCGCCCCGTTCGTCGAGCACCCATGAGGTGCTGAGCGTTTTTATTACTTAAGCAAGTTTGCACAATTGCAATATAAGGTAGTTAATATTATTGATCTCAGTATTTTTTCATTTTATTTGAGTTAAATAAGCCTCAGTGAAGTTAAATGACAGTCTCAAGGGTACGCAGCTGGCTGCTGATGAAGCCTGGTTTCCAATCAAGGTCTCCCCCACCTTCAGAGTAAGCCACTGCACTCTTGTAACAGAACTAATCAGCCCGCAAAGCAGAGTCTCCCGTGAGGGTTACAGATCCGGGTCTAGATGCTCTTGTTCCTGCCCACAGGCCAGGCTGTAGTCACGGGTGAGTTCCAGAGCAGGCGGGCAGCTATGAGTATTTAACTCTGAGGTGACAGTAACGGTGAGAAAAGTTGTGCACGTAGGGCAGTTAACCAGGTGCGGGACAGCTTCCTCCATCCTCATCCTTTCACGGCTTGCATTTCATAGGAACATGGGAGTGGAGCTGCGGACACAAACCAGGCAGAAGGCCACGAGTCCCGCTTCATCGCCCGGCTGGCCTCCCGGAAACAGACCAGGAACAACACACAGGTCTCTGTCACTCTCAGTTAAACTAAAGTGAAGACAGCCTGTAGAAAAAATTGCTCTAAACGCAGTGATTAAAAAAAAAAGCCACAGTGTCTGCCTTTCTCTGTCCCTGTTCTGCCAGACACGATGGCAGCCCTGGTGAACAGACCGGCAGGCACATCGGGGCTTTCCCAGTGGGCCCGTCGCTGGGCCGTCTTCCCCGTGCGAGGGCTCATGTGTGTGTGCACACGCGCCCCTCTCCCTGATGCGGGGCCCGAGAGCCCGGTGCTGTGTGCTGCTGCTCAGCACCAAGCAGTTTTACTCTTCAGTGTCCATAGTCTTTTGAGTTTAAAAAATATGTTTTTTAATAGGGTGTCATTCATGCACATGATACAAAATTAGTGTATAAAAATCAATTCCCTAAGAAAACTTCCACCCTACCCCGTCCTCAGGCCATCTGAGGAAATCAGTGCTACTAGTTTTGTCGTCTTTCCGATCTTCTCTGCACATGTAACATGGGTGTGCATGTGTGTGTGTGAATTTCTTTGCTTCCTTGCCTTTATTCAGATGCTACTTAGAAATTGTTTTGTATGTATATATAAAGAACTGCCTGTTCTTTTTAACAGCTGCATTGAATGACATTTTTGTATGGCTGAACCTAATTTGCTTAACCAGCCTCCTATGGATGGGCATTATGGTTCTTTTTTAGTCTTTTTACAAGGCTCTGATGAATTTCCTCATGTCTCCCACAGAGTTTTAAGAGGAAACCTGGACGTGCTGACAATGAACGCTCCATGGGTGATCACAGTGAGCGTGTGCACAAGAGGCTGCGGACTGTGGACACAGACAGCCATGCAGACCAGGAGCCTGCCCAGCCCCAGCCCCAAGCGGAGGACGCCGCTGCATTTGAGCACATTAAACAAGGGAGTGACCCTTACGACGCACAGACCTACGGTAGGAGCAGGGAAGGCTCCTTTGCTCACTGAGCTCTCTGTGCGAGCTTGTTCTGTTTGACTGTGTGCCCACCAGGTGTCACTACAAATTCATCTTAGGAAGCAAAGGAATGACTTCTTTTTAAAACTACTTTCTCTCTGATAACTGTGTAGGTCCATAAATTATTTTTTGTTTAAAGGTCTCCATAGCCAAGTACAGAGGCTCGGTGTTTCTGGGTCTAGTGTAAGTTTTTAAAATATTCTTGATAACCGTTGGCTGTACCCAGGCCCAGCAGTAACGCAGGGGTCTTGGAGTACTGGACACTTCTCCACAGTTACCCTGAGGTTGCTCCCTGCAGTGGCAGAAGCTGTGAACTGGAAATATGTGTTTTCTCTGTAAGTGAAAAGGGAGGGGGAAAAACCAACCGCATAAGGAGAGGGTATTCAGGCCTTTGTCAGCTTCTCTTTCTAGTTCTCGGTGACGTTTCACCACTTTATTTCCAATATGTAAACCGTTGATAATATCTACCTATGAGGATCGTACAAAAACAATTGCTCTGCAGTAGATTACCTTTTTTCTCTTCGTCCCTACTTGTTAGGAAAATAAAGCAGTAATAATAACAGGCACCATTTATTGCGCTTTTCTTAGTGCCAGACGCTGTTCTGTGTGTTTGCTGCATGGTCTGGGAATTCCTCCCAATGGTCTCATGAGCGAGAATATCTCCATTTTATAGATGAGCACACTGAGGCCTAAGAAGTTTAAGAACATCTCCAAGATTGGGATGCTGCGATTCCCACGTTCGTCTCTTAATCACTGCCATTTTCCACACATACATAACTAGCTGCCCTGAATCATGTGCCGTGTGCCCAGCCTGTTCATTTTGGTTCAGTCTCTGGTCATAGCAGTAGAAACCCAGCTAAACATCCTACTTCTGTGGTCACATGTGTAGTTACATTGTGTCCTTGTAGCTTCTGTGGGGGGTGGAGAATAGGCAGTTACATCAGTAGGTCAGTAGGACATCTTGGGCATGAACAAGCCAAGCACCGTGTCCAAGCCACGCAGCCGGTTAGAACCAACATTGGCTCTTAGAATCTAATAATACAAAAACCACACCCACTCACGATACTGTTATGCAAAGACTTAAACTTTCTATGTGTATGTGCACTTTGTTGGCAGATGTAGCCAGCATGGAACAGCAACAGTCTGCAAAAGACTCCAGCAAAGATCAAGAGGAGGAGGAGACAGAGGATATTTGCATGGACACGGAGGAGCAGGAGGAGCTCACGGCAGTAGACACAGAGCAGCTGAAGCCACAGGAGGTCAAGTCAGGGACCACGGGAAGCTCTGGTGAGTTTTCAGGAAACAGACCCTTCGTGAGCTCTCCGACTTAGACCAGTTGCTTCTCTTGTCCCGTAGTCCAGCCTGGTCCTGAACCCACGACTTAGGCGTTCATTTGCCTGTAATAATGTCGCTGCGTTTTGGAGTGGAAGGGGGGAGAGCGGTGTTGCAGGACACTTTCAAGGAGACCAGTGAAACTTGAGTTTGAGACAAAAGTCCACCAGCCTTTTAAAAACAGTAGAAGTGCATAGATCACTTACCCAGTTGTGACAAGAAGGTATATTCTTTTTTTTTTTTTTTTTTTTTTTAAGATTTTTTAAATTTATTTTTAGAGAGAGGAGAAGGGAGGGAGAAAGAGAGGGAGAGAAACAGCAATGTATGGTTGCCTCTCACATGGCCCTCACGGGGACCTGGCCTGCAACCCAGGCATGTGCCCCGACTGGGAATCGAACCGGGACCCTTGGTTCCCAGCCCGCGCTCAGTCCACTGAGCTACGCCAGCTGGGGCAAGAAGGTATATTCTTGAATATTAGATAATGTTTTTGATTATGTGAACATATACAATATTAGCATAAAATGTGAAATATTTGAAGAAATGGAATGGGGACAATGCATGTGAGGAAGTATTAAAACTTTGCATACAGTTACTTTAATAGTTGACTTTGAACTATTACCAGTTTATTGGTTAGATGTATTCAATACATTAAAAATAACTTTATCGGCAGCATAAAAATGAACCGTCAGTAATGAAAAAATGCAAATGTAAAATAACTTGCCAAATCAGCAGCTTTTCCTCCTTCCAGCCCCCTCAGGGGCGTCAGGGCTGTTGGCTGTCTGGCCGACATGAGGCAGTGGGGAAGGCACAGCTCTGTGATTAGGGTTTTGTAGGTTCAAACCCAGATTCTACCTCTTAACTTCCAGGTTGAGCCACATTATTCATCTTATCTTTGTCTCAGTTTCTTCATCTGTAAAATGGAACTTTGATTGTATTTATCTTTGTGTTTATTTCTGTCAAAGTTTTACATGCACATAGCTTAAAGAATCACATAGCTCTTCAGGGCTTGTCAATATGAACTATGTGGGGGGACCCAGAAGAAACCCCAAATTATCTTCTAGTGGGTGGGCCCCTTATAGTACAGGCTGCCCCCCCTCCCCCCATAGGTCAGTGTTCTGGGAACCCATCTATATCAGTGAATTAGCTGGCAGTGTTCTGAGAGGCTGCGTTCACCTTCAGTGAATTTTTATTTAAGATACTTTTAACGTGTTTGCGCATTTCATGATGGGTGATTTACAAGCACACCTGCCTGCACCGCATGAGAGTTCAGATTTTGACCAAAATGGCATGACCCTCAAGCCCCACCCCCCCATTCACCCAGTCTTGCCCTCAGTGACTTTTTTTGTTTCCCTGGCTGAAAAAAGTCCTTAAAGGGAAATGTTTTGCCAGTGTGGAAGAGGTAAAGCAAAAAATGGCAGAAGCATGAAAAGGCATCAAAATGGAGTTCAAAAACTTTTGAGTAGTGGAAAAGAAATCTCGGGTGGGGAGAAAAAGCAGACAACTGTAACTGAACAACAATAAAGTAATTGGAAAATAAATCTCAATAGGTGTATTGCATCAAATGGAGAGTACTTTGAAGGTGATTGAAGTTTAAACGTGTAAGAATACACACAATTTTTTGTAAATAAATTGTTTTTTGCAGGGAGGATCTCCCCTTGTATAGTCTCCCCTGTTCCTGCCTCCTCAGAACAGCCGTCTTCAAGGGGGGGGATTAGGAAAATAAGAGTTTATTTGGTAATGACTATTTCAGGAAGAACCAGCGGAACCAGTATCTGTGTGTTGAGGAGTGAGAGTGAAGTTTGATTGACAGGCAACCATGAAAGCTCAGTCTTTGTTTAATACCATCATAAGCAAAACTTTGTTTTTGTATGTAAATAGGCCTTGAGGAGACGGAGACAGAGATGGAGCCCGGAGATGTTAAAACAGAGGAAGACCAAGACCCCAGAACAGACAAATCCCACAAGGAGACAGAGAGTGAGAAACCAGAGAGAAGCCGAGATTCAACCATTCACACAGCCCATCAGTTCCTTGTGGACACGATCTTCCAGGTGCTGAGAGGTTGACAAGCCGTGGGGGCAGGGAGGTGATTAGGGCAAGGGAGAAATCTTTCACAAGTTACTGCTTTCGTAAGTTGACAAAATGTCATTACATATTCCTTTTGAAATCTTTGTCTGTGGAACTTTATGGGACATCAGGTTGTTTCGGGGCTTCATATCCTTATGAAAATTTTTAGGATCATCGGCATGACAGGTGCGCTCTCAGCAATGCACGCTGTTCTCGGGGTTCATCCCAGGGTTACAGCAGGTGGTCTGAGCCTGGCCTGGCTGGGACGGGAGGCCTCACATCTCTCACCCGCCATGCTTGTGTAAGGAGCCTACAGGGTAGTTAACAGTCTGCGTTGGTTAAGTAGTGAGATTCTTTGACTTAATGAATGTATTTAGGAGGACCCGAGTAACTGAGTTGTTTTCCCTAATTGTTTGAATTAAGGACAGTCTAGATTAATCAAAGAATATTTTCATTATTGATATTGATGGGAATTTGGTCTTACTTTGCTAGGATTGATTTATAAATTTTAAAATTTCCTTTATCCGCCCGGCTGGTGTAGCTCAGTGGATTGAGCGCGGGCTGGGAACCAGAGGGTCCCGGTTCGATTCCCAGTCAGGGCACATGCCTGGGTTGCGAGCCAGGTGACCAGTGAGGGCCATGTGAGAGGCAACCATACATTGCTCTTTCTCCTTTCTCCTCTCTCTGAAAATAAATAAATAAATAAAAATCTTTTAAAAATAAAAAAATAAAATTTCCTTTACCCACACAATACAATGTACAGATGAAATATTGTACAATTGTATACCTAAAACCTATATAATTTTATTTAACCAATATCACCCCAATAAATTGAATAAAAAAATTTCCTTTATACATCTTGTCTCAACCAATGGAAAGCAGAAGAATTGTTATCTGGCATCTTTTTACTGGGCCATTAAATTTGCTTAAGTTTGATGTCTCAGGGGTGTGGACTTAGAGGTCACACCGCAGGGCAGAAGGCAGCCGGACAGGGAGCTGGCAGTTCTGACCTGGGCTGCCTCTCACTGGTGGTTTCTTCTTCTCCGCAGCCCTTTGTAAAAGACCTCGCTGAGTTAAGACAGGAGCTGGAGAGACAGCTGGAACAGTGGCAGCCACATGAATCCGGAAACCCCGAAGAAGTAAGTCAGTGGTATTTTCATGCAATATCTTGACTTTTGTTAAGATATAGTAAGTTTAATGTTATAGGTTCTTTGCTCCAATAACTTTTGTAGAAGGGACCAAGTATATGGAGAAATGTAATTACATTCCTGAAGCCTAAGTCTGTCCATTGCTTTCTGCCTGCTTTGCCACTAGACCTATAGGTTAATCAAAACAGAGAAACTGATAAGGTTACTTTTTTAACTTCTGTTGCTCACTCTGTAACGGACGTAATAGATGTCACAGTGGTTGAAAAACAGCAAAAAGATAATGCGTCATCCTCAGAATAGGCCACCTGGAACATTGCCAGCCGGTGTAATGTGGACATGTAGGTCACACAGAAGTTTTCTTTTTAATGACTTTGCATTCTGAATTTGCTGTACATATTTCAGTTTTACGCCAGCATCATCCCTACCGCATGTGTGTGCCTGCTCTGTCATAGTTGGCAAAGAAAGCCATGGAGCTTTGTGTCCAGGAAATAGGCGGGCTGTTGGATGTCTTACTCGGGAGATCTGCACTTGTCACTTTTGGTTTTGAAACACAACCTTGAGAGCCCACGATTAAGTGGCTGGATCTGCTGGCACCAAAATTACCCGTTCATAGCTCCTCTCCACCTGAAGGGTACGGGCACACTCTGTAATTGATGTGAATAAGGCATTGAATTCTAATATTTTACTGTCTTCTTCCATTCTTTCTCAGTTGAAACTATATTGTGGTTTTGGTAGGGGAGAGACATTTTTACTTAAGTGAATTAGCAGCTAAGAAAAGCTTTAAAAGAGCTTTTGTTGAGAAAGTTCATGCAAGTTATTTTCTACTGCGTAGTGTCAAACCTGCATCTTGCTGTAACGACTTGGGCCGGCTCGCTGTGCGAACGGTAATGTGCGTGTTGTTGCTGTTGTCGCAGGAAAAGGCCGCGGCCGAGATGTGGCAGAGCTACCTGATGCTGACGGCCCCGCTCTCCCAGCAGCTGTGTGAGCAGCTTCGTCTCATACTGGAGCCCACCCAGGCGGCCAAACTGAAGTACGTCTGCTCCGCCGGACGCACACACAGTGCCCTGAACAGATGGCGGCGTTGCCTTTTTCGTTGAGCTCGGCACTTAGCCACTTTCCATGCTGGCTTCTGGGTTGCCATCTCTGCTGTGCAGGCACCAGTATGGTGTCCTTAGCCAGTTGGCGTGTTGTTATCTGCCACAGATTTCTGTGAGGTTTGGTATGGATGCATCTCTCTGATTCACGAATAACAATGGAAAATGGGCCGAGCCTTTGTGCGTGCTGTGCGCGTTGCTGCTGCATGTTGGGTTACTCACGTGTTACTCACCTAGATCTTTCAAAGGTGGGTCCACAGTCATAGTTGGAGAACAGAAAAGAGAATCCAAGTTAGCACAAATTTTTTTTTTCCTAATTTAAAAAAGTCTCAACTTTCTGGACCTAATTATTAGTACCACATAACCAGTTTTTTTTTTTGGCTACTGATCATGAAGATTTGGGCCCTTAAACCTCAATTGCAGTAACACCGCATTGTGCCAGGTTACTGGTTATTTGGTATCATTGGTTATAAGGTATTATGAATGTGATTTCATCCTTTAAAAAAGTTCTCAAGAGGTGAGCAGTTTTTAACTTATCTTTGTCGCATTTGGGTGCACTTCATAGAGGAGACTATCGAACTGGGAAGCGACTGAACATGCGGAAGGTGATCCCATACATTGCTAGTCAGTTCCGGAAAGACAAGATTTGGCTTCGAAGGACCAAGCCCAGTAAACGCCAGTATCAGATCTGTTTGGCTATCGATGACTCCTCTAGCATGGTAGACAACCATACCAAACAGGTAAGAAAGAGAGGTTACCTGACACCAAACCATGTCCCATGAACCATCACATGTTTTAAACATGACCTTGGAAAAAAACACTTTGAAACATCAATTAGTCTTTTCTGAGATTGTGAATACTGTGTTAGTTCACAAGGGCAATTTCAAGATGTCTCAAATAGTTTGGTCCCTGTTACAGGTCTTTTAAATTATGTTTCTTAACCTTGCTACGCTGTTGTCTAGCTGCAGAATAAGTAAATCTGACAATGTGTTATTTTCTACAAAATGCAGTGTACTACTAAGTTATTTTTTAGACCATATACATAATATTCGAGTATCTTTTTTAAAAAATGTATTCATCACACGTTTTTTTAAGCCTGAAATTATCTAGAGTTCATGTTCTATCAGTATTAACAAAGTTTAGGGGTCTGAATAGAATTACTTATGTTGCCATAAATAATATCATGGATACCAAAGAGTGTGTTCTTTTTTACAGTGATGCTGTTACGCAGCATTAGCCATTGAACAACCTAAAATCTATACATGGGGTCTGCTGGGAGAAGTTTAACTTGGGTTCAGATCCCACCTCCCCACTACTGCATGCCTCACTCACTGAAACATGCCTTTGGGCAGCTTATTTACTTCCTAAGAGTCCGTTTGAGAAATGAGAATTCTAACAGTACCTCCCTCAAACTCAGAGTTGTTATGAAAACTAAAGGAAATAACAGATGTAGAGCACTTGGTTTAATGTCTAGCACTTGATAGGTGTTCAATAGGTGTTAGTTGCTGTAGGTATCATCATAATCAACATCTTTTTATGTGAATTTAAAATTTAAAACTATGCTATCATTTGTGCATAATTAGAATAAATAGGTTTTTAAAATCTTTTACCCATAAGAAATTACTTTTTATGTGGTCAAAAAAAGGAAACTTAAATTTAAGGACCAACTGTCTCAAGGTCACTTTAAAAAAAAAAGATTTTATTTTTAGAGAGGGTAAGGGAGGAAGAAGGAGAGGGAGAGAAACATCAGTGTGTGGTTGCCTCTCGCGTGACCCACATCAGGGAACCTGGCCCGCAACCCAGGCATGTGCCCTGACTGGGAATCAAAACAATGACCCTTTGGTTCACAGTCCGGTGCTCAGTCCTCTGAGCCACACCACCCAGGGCTCAAATCACTTTTATTGGTTGATGTTAGAGCAGACCTTTCCCACCAGTGTAATGGGTTCTGGGTTTCAGCATTTGTGGTTTTAGCCAAGGCCGAAGGACACCAAAGCCTCTGGGCAGGTTGTGAGTAGCCACAGTGATGTTGTTCTGCTAGGGGCCATACCAAAAAAATGTTTTCTGTGGCAATCTTGTATGTAAAAGATTGAAAGGCACTGGTCTAGAAGATATTCTGCTTCCTTTAACCCTTAAATTTGTTTCACAGCTTGCATTTGAATCTTTGGCTGTGATTGGAAACGCTCTCACCCTTCTGGAAGTGGGTCAGGTAGCGGTGTGTAGGTAAGGGTCACTTTTAATCATACTGGGAAAACTAGCCTTCTGTGATTTTGTTCATGTAACAAAGAAATAACCCCATTATTTTGGCTTTTCTCCCCCAAGTTTTGGAGAGTCTGTAAAGCTATTACACCCATTCCATGAACAGTTCAGTGATCACTCAGGATCCCAGATTCTACGGCTCTGCAAATTCCAACAAAAGAAAACCAAGATTGCTCAGGTATGCTAATGACATCGGAGGTCTTCTGCACTGTTGCTCTTCTCGTGTAGGAGAGAAGTGATTTTTAGAGCACCTTCCGCCAAGTGGTATTATAGGACTGGTAAATTTACCATGCGGAACAGTCGTGAGCCCCGGCCTGTGTGCCAGGGGACAGAAACGGCCTTGGCGCCCATTATTAACATGGTGTGACCTCTTTTTCTCCATCTCTCAAAGATCATTTTGACTTTGTATCTTTGATTTTCTTGCTCTTTTTCTGAGAGGTTCCTCACTGCCCGCCCCGCCCCAAACATTTTGAAAAATAAACCACCTCCCAGCACTTTTATCCAGTGGGTCCAGGCCAGTTTCTCTCCCCTATTTAGCCTACAGTGGAAATGATGTAAAAATAAGGCCAGTGACTTGCTCAGGATGACATAAGTTCAAAACAGCGTGGGGCCGTAATCCTGCCCTTCTGACTCCTGCCCTCATTTAGCTTCTTGATGTTGCACTGGGCATTTTGTGTTTTTCTTTCTTTCTTTTTTTTTTTTTTTGAAAAAAGACACCCGTTTGATTCATTTAGGGGACTTCTTATTCTTCAGCAAACTATTTCTTTTCCTTTGGGGTGTCTGGTAGAACACTGGTGGGGTGTGTGCCAGACACACAGCTGTTTGTGAATGCCAGTACCTAAGGGTAAACACCAAGCAGTGATCCTTCCCTGTAGGTGGCTGGAAGGGACAGTGACCTGAGATGGTTATCTGATAGTCACTTGTGTGTTAGAAATAACATTAGTTCTGACAATGGGAAGAGAGTCTGAATAGTTTTCTGATTGTTTCTGGTTTAGTTTCTAGAGTCTGTAGCCAACATGTTTGCAGCCGCTCAGCAGCTCCCACAAAACATCAGTCCAGGTGAGCTGCATTCTTTTGCCTTTGTTGACAAAACGATTTTCTGTTGTCTCTATTCGCAAGCTGCTTGCTTCATCTCACTGTACCCATCACCATCTTTGAATGTGTGTGCTCCACAGGGAAAGAGGAACGGGAGATGGAGAGGTACTAGGCGTTCAAGGAATATTTTACTCATTCTTTCAAAAACTTTTATTGAACCTATACCCACAAGGCTTATAATCAATGAAGGAATTAGACACTAAGTAACTTATATTAGCTAGTATGTACTTATTTGATAGATCGAGAGTCATGAAAGGAGCAAGGTGTGTAGAGTTAAGTATGAATATTCTATAACATTTCAAGAAGAAAGTAGAGAAGGACATAATTCAGAAACCAGACAATCCAGCCATGATTGATTTGGGGCTGAAACACACAGGGTCTTTATCTGGCTTTTTACAAAAACCTGTCATGATTGTATCATGGAGAAACTTACAGTATGAAGCAAGTCTTCAATGCTTCACAAAACTTGGTAAATTTCTTTGAGAGAGACAGCTGCCCTCAAACATGACAGTCTTTTGCTGATAACGTTACATAGCTAAATATCTTTAAACATTCTAATTTGCCATTTTAATGGTCCCTTCTAAGTTTTAAAATCGATTTCAAGGGAAAAATTTACCGAAATCAGGTACAAGACATTGGCAAAACTTTGAGATAGTTCCAGGGTTCTGATGGGTGCTTTCTTCTAATGGCCCCCAATACTGCATTTTTATATTTTACAGCCAAAAAGATGTATTTCGGTTCTCATACATGTCTCTCTCCGTTAGGTTGATCTGCAGGGGACGTTCCCTGCAGCATTTGGGAGATGTTTAACTGACAGGAGCTCTGTGTGTGTGTGCAGTCCCTGACTCGGGGACAGATCTAACAGTTCCCTTTGCTTGTGCCCAGGATTCATCAGTTCCAGAGGGTCTGTTTGGTGTTAGTAGTACAGGAAAAGCCTAAACTTCATTTTGAGTTATTGTGAAAAATGGGTTTCTGTTGTTTCCCCTCCTTTTCTGCTGTTTACTACAGACACCGCACAGCTCCTCCTGGTGGTCTCGGATGGACGCGGCCTCTTCCTCGAGGGTAAAGACAGAGTCCAGGCGGCCGTCCAGTCTGCCCGGCACGCGAACATCTTCGTCATTTTTGTTGTGTTGGATAATCCTAGTTCACGGGTGAGTGACGACTAAAAGCCACTTTTCTGGATAAGGTGGAGATGCTCTTCAGCGTGTCGTGTCTGAAGCATGTCCTGGGTAGCACCATCCCAGGCTCTTTACAAATGTTTTCTCATTTCGCATTAACCCAGTGAGGTGGGGATCATTCCTGCTTTAGTGAAGGACAGAAACACAGGTAATGAGTAGGAAAGTCAGGATTCTAACTGACTCCAGAGTCCACTCCTTCCTGTGCCAACTCTTGGTAGCGGCCCTGTCCTCGCGGAAATGTAGACAAGCCCTTTCCAGTCACTTGTATCAGCAGTGCCGTCCTCCAGGCGGGAAGACGAGTCAGCAAGTGGCAGACACCCACAGGGCAGGCGAAGGCCTAGATAGCAAGTGGCAGATTTAATGTGAACTATTCCAAGTTGAGAACGGGACACACCCTCACAGGGAAACTGGGTTTTCATATGTTCTTCCCCGCCCCTTCCGGTGCCTGTTCACCTAGAAGGGGTGTTGAGAGAGTTCTGAAAATGTTTTACTTAGTAATGAAAGCCACTTCACATACAGGAATTACACGTGGGTGACCTAAAAAATGTCAGAAGAGACCATGGAAGAGCTAACCAAAGACACTGACTTAACTTTTATTTCAAAATGTCTTCTGTTGACAGGATTCTATCTTGGACATTAAAGTACCAATATTTAAAGGACCTGGAGAGATGCCTGAAATCCGATCCTACATGGAGGAGTTCCCGTTCCCCTTCTACATAATTCTTCGCGATGTGAACACGCTCCCCGAGACGCTTGGCGACGCTCTCCGGCAGTGGTTTGAGTTGGTGACAGCCTCTGACCACCTGTAGGCCAGGAGGAACGCAGTCCGAAGCTGAGACTTTTAAACCACGGTCAAGATGGCATACTTCTTGCCCCGGTGCTCCCTTTTAGACAGTTGTTTCTGAACTTGCAGCTCTAAAATATATTTTATCTTAGATCTGATTTATAAGAATTCACTCAACAGCTACAAAAAACTTTATCATGAGTTCAGAGCTTAGAGAAGATTCTCAAGTTCCTTATTTGCCTAGGCCACTCTTCTGATAACAAACCTGGGCAGTGAAGGAGCAGCGGGTGTCTGGTCTGCACCTGTGAGAAGGTCAGCCCCACCCATGGGGCCCAGCTGTCCGCTGTTCCTCGAAGGGCCTGGACACCTGCTGTGAGGAGGTGCTGCCAGGAGCACGGGACTGGGCCGAAGGGAGCTGTGCTTCTGACCCCACGCTACTGTCTGGCTTTGCCAAGCCCACTCTGTGCACATAAGAGCTGTCAGATGGCTGAGACAGCTGCAGTTTTCAGAGTCTGAGTGTGTGTTTTCTTACTGCGTTTCACATGAGAGGAACTGCCTTCTCTTCAAGGGCAGGAAGCTTGTGTGTGCACAGAAAGCATCCAGACATCGTGGCAGCTCAGGTAACCGGACATGATCCTTGGGCTGTGTGAAGGTGAAGTGGCTCTCGGTGTCCTTCACGTTTTGCTGCTTTGGGAGACTATGCAATGATGGGAAGATGATTGTCCCTTTGTTTTTTTCATTCTTTTGGTGTCATAGTCCCTGCTGTTGTAGTAATTTATTTCTTTAGTTCCTTTTTTTAAGGGCAAAAATCATTCCTCACACTGCTTTCAAGCTTGACTGAGCCACTCTCATTCTGAAAAACATAGGCTGTATCCAAAAGAACTAAACAGCTACATCCGCTTTTTTCCTCAGTCAAAATACAGTTTTTAGGCAGTTTTTACTTGGCCAGAAAGCAGTGCTTGAATACTTGAAACTCTGTGCTGTGTTCTATTTAAGTTCTGTCGGACTGTTGTTTTGTACAGACAACACGCCATGATAACTGTCTGTCTTCACGTCTGTTACCACGTGACACTGTGAAGTTTGCCGCCCTTTTGAGGTGGTATCGAAGACACAGATTGCTTACTGTTTAACCAAGTGTCCTAAAGCATGTACCTGATGTGTCATCATTTTTTATTCTCAAAAGCTATGCAGCTTATATTCTGAAAACTATTAAAAAATATATACCACATGCTCAATGAAGTATGGGAGGAGTGTTGAAAGTGATCTGGGCTGCTGGGTCAGTCAGCTGTCCATGGCTTTACTTACAGTAAGGGTTTGTTTCTTGTTTTCACGGCGGTGGATGGTGAGCTCTGGCAGGCTGGCCTCGTGGTATTGGAGAAGTGGCAAGTTGGTGGAAACACACAGTGGCTGGTAAAGCTTCTGCTCCAAAATGACACCTCTCCCCCACTCAGATTTCATTGGCCAAAGCCCTTTATGGGGCAGAGAATTACTCTTCCAGCCGGGTTGGATCTGGTAGGAAAAGGCACCACCATTATGACAGTGATGTGGTGAGCTATCGTATCCACCTTCCATTGAAAGGGCCATCCAAACCAAAGCTTCCCAAATGGTGGCGATTCCCTTGGTCCAGAATAGTGCATAGGGTGTGGGACGGTAGGAGCTCCAGTGAGCAACTACCCACAAGTGCCATTTTCAGCTTGTGCTGTGACGGAGAAAAGGAGGCATGGGAGCAGTCATAATGACCTATCAGGAACGGACCGGGTAGGGGTCAGGCAGACCCTGGCCCACAGTAAAAGCATGAGTCACTTAGAGAAGGTACCGAGGACGTGCTTCCTCTCTCTCTCTCTCTCTCTCTCTCTCACCTGCTACTCAGTCTTTACATCCGTCTTAACTTTCTTCACGCAAACCCCAGTCTTGTCTGCTCTAATTCTCTCCTCAGGCTGCACTGCAGCTGGAATGTTTTTTTTTCATAGTCTCAAATATTTAACGATACAGAAAATTGTCTTCAGTGAAAAGAGCTAGATAGAAACACCTTCCCCACCCCCACACACGATTTAGAAAAGTACCAGATGGGACGGAATCACAGAATTACTAACGTCTGGACATTTATCCTGTTTTTCTTTCCCCTCTCCTCTGACTTGCACTGCAGCTTGAATTCTTTTAAGTCTGTAGCCTGGAGTACTAAGTGGTATCCCAAACTAACCACTTTGCTAGCTTCACTTCGTACTATCCGCAACATCGAAGGACATCTTTCAGAAGTTCCTCCAGGGGCCCCTGCTGTGAGAGAGTATTACTGCTGTGGCCCTTTGCTGTGCCTTCTCTCCCTGCGTCCCACCCCGCCCTATTTGATCTGATCCCAGCAAACCATGAGGATCCTGGAACATGCGTTCTTCATCTGGAATTTTCTTAACATGCTTGCCTTTCTGACAAACATTTAGCTCGGATGGGAAGAACGAGCTCCTATATTGTGAACCTCAACATCTTTAACGCTTTCCTGAATTTGTATGTCTTCCTGCCCAGAGTGGGAGGCTGAGGGCAGGACGCAGATGAGACTGACAGTACTGTAAGTGTCTAGCGTAAGTGATTGTTTATGGATGAGAAGAAGGAAGGGGGTAAAAATATATTTATTTATGGATGGAACACTCAATTTCAATAAAGATCCTAAGATGATTTGGAGGGAAATAATACAAAACATTTCTAAAGGTCATACAGAACATTAAGAATATACAAGATTCTTAAAGGAAACGAGGGGAAAGAGCATAAAATGGAATACAGACAGTCCCTTCAATAAACAACGATGGGAAAACTGGATAGGTACGTGCAAAAGAATGAAACCAGACCACCAGATCACCCCACACACAAGAATAAACTCAAAATGGATAACACACTTAAAGTCTCAAAACCATAAAAATCCTAGCAGAAAACAAGGCAGTAAAATCTCAGACATCTCTTGTAGCCATATTTTTGCCGAAAAATCTCCTAGGGCAAGGGGAAACAGGAAAAAAATAAATGGAACTACATTGAACAAAAAAGCTGCACTGCTAAAGAAACCAACAAAATGAAAAGGGAACCCATTGTATGGGAGAACATTAGCCAATGACAGTCCAATGAGGTTAATTTTCAAAATATATATGAAGAACTTCTATACAACTCAATACCAGGAAAACAATCCAATTTAAAAACTGGCAAAGAACCTGAATAGACACTTCGCCAGAGGGGACATACAGATGGCCCACAGACATGAAAAAATGCTTAAGGTCACTAACCATCAGAGAGATGCTTAAAACCATAATGAGAGATCACCACATTTGCCAGAGTGGCTACCATCGATAAATCAGCAAGCAACAAGTGCTGGCGTGGATGTGAAGGAAGGGAAACCCTAGTGCACACTGCTAGCAGGAATGCAGACTGGCGTAGCTACTGTGGAAAACCGTATGGCATTTCCTCACAAAATTAAAAATGCAACTGCCTTTTGACACAGCGATTTCACTTCTGGGAATATGTCCAAAGAATCCTGAAATACCAAAAGAATACATGCACCCTTGCAACAGCCAAAATCTGGAAACAACCTAAGTGCCCCCCGGTAGATGAGTGGCTAAAACACCGTGGTACGGCCCTGGCAGGTGTGGCCCTTGGTTGGCTGAAGTGTCATCCCATAAACCAAAAGCCTGCAAGTTCGATTCCAGGTTTGGTCCCTGGTTGAGGTGCATGCGAGCGGCAACCAATGTTTCTCTCCCTTTCTCCCCCTCCAAAATCAATAAGCATGTTCTTGGGTGAGAAATGGGGAAAAAAAAAAAAAAAAGCTGTGGTACATTTTTGACCTTAAAAAAGAATGAAGTCTTACCTTTTGCAGCGGCATGGATGGACCTGGAGATTATTATGCTAAGTGAAATAAGCCAGTCAGAAAAACAAATACCATATGATCTTATATGTAGAATCTAATGAACAAAGTAAACTGATGAATGAAATAGAAACGGGCACGAATACATGGAACAGTGACAACTATCAGAAGGGGAGGAGAGGACTGGATGAAAGAAGGTGAAGGGATTAGTCAAAGGACATATGCGTAACTCAGACACAACAGTGTGGTGATGGCCAGAAGGAAGGGCAGAGTGGGGGCTGGGTGGGGGTGGGGGAAGGAGGACATCTGTAATAATGTCAACAAAAATAAAGGGAAAAAACCTATAGAGGAGTCTTCCTACCAGATAATAACAAAAATTAAAAACAATATTAGTTCCAGATGAAATAATCCTGAACAGATTATTTAAACTCTAAGAGAATTTACCCTATGGGCATCACAAAGTCCAAAAAGGAATAATTAAATGGTATCAAAATTATGGTTTAGCAGTTGAAAAAGAACTTAACATCCACCTCATACCTTAATCAAAATCTAGATGGGAGTAAGTTTTCAGCATTAAGAATGAAAAAAAACCTCAGAAATTGCACCTCATTATATGGAGACAAAGCTATAAAAAATAGGCAAATGCCCCTTATAAAATGAGAATAAAAATCTCAATCATCATTAATGGATCAAAGTCATAACAAGTCACAAAATAAACATAACTAAAAGTGGTCAGGGATGTTTAACCTAATAAAAGAAGTCAATGAATGAATTTTTGGGGGGAAGTGGTCATGGGGTAAGCCTGGTAATGTTCAAAAAAAGCTCATCATTAGTGTGCTTACATGGGGCACGGCCTGTCGTCGGTGCTTTACACATACAACTGAGGAAGGTGTGTCACCTCACTTCACAAGCGGGAAGAGGTAAGTAACCAGAACACAGCTAGGACAAGGGAGCACCAAAGATTCCAAAAAGCAAGTAAATGGGCAATTGAACATTTTTGTAAATGTTCATCAAGTAAACAGATGAATGAACATGTTTGGTTGTATATTAACTTGGAACAATCCTATTTGGAAAAGTAGTACAGTAAAGATTCACTAACCCTGCTTATACTAGTAAGTAATATAACCTAAGGACTTGTGTGTGTTGTGGGGAGGACAAGATAATTATGAGGAAATAAAGGCATAGGGATGTGCATGGTTATTAGTGATACCAAATTATTTTAAATTTTTTAATTTTAATTTTTAGAGAGGGGAAGGAAGGGAGAAAGGAAAAGAAACATCACCGATTGATCATTGCTATGCCCCCCACCCACAGACCAAACCTGCAACCCTGGCGTGTGTTCCACCAGGAATCCAACTGGTGACCACGCTCAACCAGCTGAGGCGCACGCAGATGAGGGCTGGTGATGTGAAATTCTCAAAGCTGCAACAGGGCAGCAGCCATTTAAAGCCTCTTAACTAAAGAGGATCGTGAAGACCTCGCTGCCAGGAAAATGATTACAACAAAAAAGTGCAGGATGGGAATAAGAAAAAAAGGCAAAGGAGGGGGACACAAATTATAAAAGAAATTAATATTCCTACTTCTAGTACTTCTAATATACATTTTAAAAGCCCAAAAGAACAAAAGAAGTACACTAGAATTTCCTCCACTCACCTCCAAAAAACCTTCCATTTAATGAAACTCATAACCATATATCAAGAGCTGTGCTAAATCCCTTTCCATTCATTACATGGAAACTAATTATGAGAAAACTTAGACTAAGATAACTGAAACTGCCCAAGGCTACACAGCTCCTGATTCCAAAAGCCCGGGCTCACCAGACTGACGTTCAATCTGCACAATCTGTATGCCATCTCCCAGGAAACTAAACTCGCCCCACCCCCTGGGCCTTGCCCCTGCTTCCGCTCCTGCGCACTGTGGCTCCAGCCAACCCTCACTTTCTGGAGGCCATGGCTGCTTCCCGCTTACCCCCAGCAACACTAACGCTAAAGCAGGTACCAACTGTTGTCGTGGGCCTTCTAGGGCACCTTTCCTGGGTCTGCGCCCTCTCTACACCCAATCTATGCAACGTGTCCGGGGAGCAGCTGGGGCCAGTGACGCTGCACACAGTTTGTAGCCTGGGCGGGAGGGGGCGGGGCTTCCCGCAGCGCTGGCCCAGGGAATGTAGAGGGCAGGGAAGGGCGGGGCCGGCAGGAACCTGTCTCCTAGTCTGGACGGAAAAGGTCGGGCAGGCTCTAGGACTCGGTCTCCTGACGCCTCAGCTGCCCAATGTCTACAGTAAAAACTGCTCTACCTGTTGTACTCAGCTATGGTAAAGAGAGAATGAAGTTACCACAGGATTTTAACAAGTGCGTTAATTTAGAAAAAGCGCTATTACTGTGGTTACAGTTTCTCGCAGTCTGGTAGCCCCTATGCTGCCCAACAGTGCGCTCTTGATTTTAAGGGTTATGTTTGACAGAAGAGTAAGCAAACAGCTGAAATAAACTTGTCATTTTCTTAAAAGGAAAAAAAAAGATTTTTCTTTGCCCTTTTCAAAATTAAGGACCAAAGGTAAGCTATCTGGTTATAGTTTGATTTGCAAAAATAGTGCCCTCTGGGCTGTTGGATGTGCAGTTGTAACTGATATTTCTCCTCCCCTCTGCAGTTCTTGAGAAGGCAACAAGTTCTCCTTCTCTACCGAAGGATTTTGCAAGCAATCCGGCAAGTTCCAAATGATTCGGATCGCAAATATCTGAAGGACTGGGCAAGGGAAGAATTCAAAAGAAACAAAAGTGCCACTGAAGAGGTAAGGAACATGCTCATAGGCCCCAACCCCTTGTGCTGTTCAGTGAATTTTTACAAATGTTCAGTAGGCATCTGGGAATATAAAGGTCACTGACATGGTATATTTTGATCATTGCTCTAATGTTACTAATTTTCTACTTTATAAATATTTAAAAACTTTACAACTTTGCTATATCTACATTCTACACTAGCATCACCTGGCTTTTCTCTTAACCCCCCCCCGCCCCCACACACACAAAGATGATAAATATAAATACTACACCATGGTGGTTTAGGAAGCACGACTGCAGACACTGTGCACTCCTGGTTGTTAGCTTTTGCTTTCTTAATATGCAGCCATTTGAATTCTCAGTGTTGGTTCTTGACTTTAACAGATACAGTAATACAGCTGTACCTTTCATTTTCTCCTACAGGATACAATCCGGATGATGATCACACAAGGCCACATGCAGCTTAAGGAGTTAGAGAAAACACTTGCTTTAGCAAAGGCTTAATGATGGCATTATTCTGAAAGATTTTCAGTCTCCATGTGTTTTGAGGAGCTTAGACTTAAGGATGAGCAGCCCAAAGTCAAGTCAAACTGTATTTCCAACACTCCAGAACACGGAACATGGCACTGCATTGAGAGCACAGAAAAGCTGCATCAGAATAATGGCCTTAGCATTGAAAAACATACCCGTATTTTGAAAATGTTTCTAGATTTGTCAGCAGTTTTTGTAAGAAGCAAATAAACTACAACAAATGAACAATTAGCACATAAAAAGGTACTCCACACTATTATTCATCAGGAAGACGCAAATCAAAACCACAGTGGGATACTACGCACCCACCTGCATGGCTATAATTAAAAACAGAGATGGTAACAAGTGATGGTGAAGATGTGGAAAAATCGGAAGCCTCAAGCAGCGCTGGTGGGAACATAAAGTAGTGCAGCCACTTTGGGAAACGGACTGTCGGTAGCTCAAAAGGGTAAACATGGTTACCTGATTCAGCAATTTTACGACTAGGTTTACAACCAAGGGAATTGAAGACACATACACAAATGTCCATAGCAGCATTATTTCATAACAGCCAACAAGTAGAAACAGTCCAAATGCCCACCAACTGATAAATGAATAAAATGC
>PVJI01010729.1:0-53658 GCA_004026765.1 Micronycteris hirsuta | reverse complement strand
GTTTCTCATTTGGCAATAAGCTATCCAGCAGGCCACTCCAAAGGGGACATTTAGTTAGGAATAATTCAGTGTCCCCAAAACAAAAACAGGGCTGCACGTCAGGGAAAGCACAATATTGCTAAACTAAGACCAAGCGAGACAAGGGTCTGTAGGGATTCACTCATTTGTCCAATGTATTTAAAATCCCAAATGAAAACACCCATGGTACAGAGGCTATATTCAGCGATCTGAGCCAAAATGGCTTTCTCTTTTGATGTAATTTATTATTCACCTTGAAGTTTAATTTTTTGCATGCTCCTTAAGTTAAAACATTTTTTTTGGAGCCAAATGAAAATGCATTAACAAATTAACTTGGAAAGTACATGCAGAAAAGTTGTTCCTTACAAACTAACCTTTGGCTTGTGAGTACAAAGCCCTGAAGTGTGTGAGTTGGCAGATCAGTGGGCTGGGTGGGAAAAAGGCCCAGGGAGTTCCTATGCGCCCCTTTGGGAAGAATATATGTCTTACTCTGTGTATTTCGTTCTTCAGAGAAAGTGCAGGCATTCAACAGAACAGGGAAAGATCATATTCTAAAAAGAATTATTTCTCCTACAACACAAAAAGCAGCTGCAGAGGGTTTAAGAGACAAAAAAATGACATAAGAAGAGATTTTATTTTTGTATATAATTTGGTTCTATCTAGGAGTCAGACTTCTTTCTCAGTGTGTCCGTCCGTGTATTTTTATCCAGTGTATAAAGAAAAGAAACGAACAGCACTGATGGAAAGAATGTCTCCTGCTGTGCGTTTGTCATGACGACCCGGACCAACGAGGCAGCTGCCACAGACGCCAGCCCACTGGGAACAGTGCCACGTCCAGCCCATGAAGCCCATTTACTGTTTTCATGACAGAACTTGCTAATGTGGGCACTTGAAATGTGACCTTGGAAAGGAATGTTCTCCACACCAGGAAGTCTTTGAGAAGGCTTGAGTTCTTGCCATAGCTAAAAATCTGATGATGCATTGCCAGTGACTTCATCTGAAAAGAAAGCTAGCTGCCTGCATCTGTAGTCCTCAGGGAGAACCACATCAAAAAGGGCTAATTTGGAAATAACATGCGGGAAAGTGACTTCATTTTCTCGTTTGAATGAATGAAAGAGCTCATCTACGTGGGTACAGAGTAGGCGTGTCAAACTCATTTTCACTGGGGGGGCCACATCAGCCTCGAGGTTGCCTTCAAAGGGCCGAATGTAATTTCAGGACTGTATAAATGCAACTACTCCTTAACTAGGGGCAAGGGGGTTGGTGCTGCTGCCGGGTAGAAACAAGGTACTGGGTCAGATAAAACAAGGTGGAGGCCCAGATTCAGCCTGCAGGCCCTGTGTTTGCCACCTGTGGTGTGGAGGATACACCTTGCAGACCCTGCTGTAAGGACCGCTGTAAGGACCACTGTTCCTCCTCCAACTCTGAAAGCAACTGCAGAGGACCTAACGCAGATGCCCCCCAAAGAATGCTGATGGGGGTTTTCTGTGGGTAATGTAGATGTGAGATGACCTCCCTCAAATTAATCTTTGCGTCCCAGCAGTTCTGACACTTCACTGCACATCGTGGTTTTCTCTTTAGAAAAAGGGAACAGCTCCTTTCCAGTTGATGGTGGCCTCTCTCCACTTGGTTCTGATTGCCATCTCCACTGGACAAAACCGTCTTCCTGGTCCATGCTCATTCTCACGTTGGTCACTTTCCCAGGGGTAGGAGTGAGTATCTGAGGGAGGAACAGCCGGCATTTAGACCTCAGCCCATGTACACCCTTCCAGAGGAAGCCAGGAAGGAAGGCAAACGGGATGGGTGGGCCGGAGCTGGGCTCAGCAAGTGTGTTCCTAGAACTGGTTAGGCAGGGGGGATGGTACATAGAAAAAGTGGATTGCTGTGTATTTTGGAACATGAGTTTTGGTAAGTCACACGATGCACATGGCAACACCATGATCTAACACACAGAGCCAGGTGTAGGTCACTGGATGTTGTCAGGAAAAGGGGAGAGCTATCACTTCGCAATGGGTACATTTCTATGGGTACATTTGCATTTTGGTGTGAAAAGCAAGGTATTCTAGTAAGGCAATCAAGAACTTTGTTAGAGGCCCATATCTGTTCCACACAACATTTGAGAAGGTGCTGAACATTTCTCAGCATCATTTATTCGATTAGTAACTATTGGCCACCTCAGTTTCCTCTATGTAAAAATGTCTATCATAGCATCCGCCTCATATAACTATTGTGAGAATTTAATGAGATAATGTATGCAAAGCTTTCAACACAGTGTCCAGGACAGAATGCTTGCGATGCATGTCAGCTAATAAAAAAAATGATGCTTTTCTCTGCCCTGGCCAGTGTGGCTCAGATGGTAGGAGGATTGTTCTGTAAACCAAAGGTCGCAGGTTCAATACCTGGTCAAGGAAAATGCCTACATTGTGGGCCAGGTCCCTGGTAAGAATGTATGAGAGGCAACCAATCGATGTCTCTCTCCCCCTCTCTCAGTCCCTCTTTTTGAAATCAATAAACATGTCCTCAGGTGGGGATAAAAAAAATCATGCTTTTCTCAAAGAAGACAGTAAAGTAGGAATGATAATATATTTTAACAAATATGTTGCCAATGTCCCACTAAATTAAATGGGCTAATAATGTATTTCTTATAATTAAAGAAAAAGAATTAGGATCTGCACAGATAAATCAGTCACTAAGATGCTTTTTCAGATTTAGTCATGATAATGCACAGGTGGATGATGTCAATACAAGGACCCAGAGATCAAATCAACACGGCTCTGTCGGTGAGGCCGAGCTACCGGATACAGACTCACCCTCTCATTACTTCTACTCCCTTGTCTGAAGGGTCAGTGTTTAAAGACACATTCGGTTTAGGCTTTTTTCCTCACAAGTTTAAATTTGTGGTTGAAATGGAATGAAATGACCTGTGTGGTTGTCTGCTTCTCCCGTTCGACTAGAACCTCCTAATATTTGCGAGACCATGTCTGAGTTTTGTTGGCTTTCCTAGAGTTTAAGACAGTGCCTGGCACTTAGTAGGCCCTCCTAAAGGCTTTTTGAACTAATCTGAAGAGAAATGCACCATCGGTTTGGTTACTTATGTCGTTGGATGATCATCTGATGTTCGGTTATGGGATAGAATTGGCCAATTGGAACCCTTCTTCCCAATTCATTTGTTTTTTCTGGTTCTTTCCTCAGGTATTAACTACCACATGCTCAAAGATAAAAGAAGGCTTTTTGGAAATTTGACTGCACCTTTTGTTTTTTCTTTAACCTGGAAGTTATTTCTTCCTTGTGCTGCTTCTAACCCCTGCTCTTATTTACATCAGGCTTAGAACCCCCAGGTGACAGCGCTGGGCTTGGGGCCCATCAGGCTCACCGGTGGGTTTCATTTCAGAAATCAAGCCTCAGCATTTCCCTGCAGACCTAGCACGAATATCCACACAGCTGTTAAATGTCTCTTTGAGCACATTAAAGCACACAGCACGCGGAGTCGGAAATGCTCACCCACGGTAAGACGGGCGGGCTTTTTCTGCGAGGGCTGCCCACTGTAAAAGTACAGATCAAAGAGCCGCTCCACTTTCCAGTCCGATAAGAGCTGCCTGCTTGTGCTGAAAAGGACACCGCAATTTCCATTGATGTCGCACAGCCAGATCGGTAATTTGGGAGTCTTCAGCATGCTGCCCACCTGGAAGGGGAGAAGTAAGCGCAGATGAATATATAGAGATTTTGCCGCCTTCGTGGCTGATGCTGATCCATTGTCACGATCAAAAAGCAGCTCTGAGAAGGCTCGGTGCTCTCGCAGCTGTGCCCGGCCCCGTGAGCGGAGCGAGACTGGAAATGAAACTTCGTGAATGAATTTACATTTATGAATGGTGTGTTCTGGTGGTGATGCTGTCGTTTTTCTCTTAATGGATGCTATTTAAAAATTGTTTTTGAGGGTAGCCTCACGGAAGAGGTAGAAACAGCTCAGTTTGGGTTTGAAGTGAGGTAGAGACATGTAGATAAATTGAAATATAAATGGGATGAAATAAGAGAACTCCAAGTTTCTTTGTTATCGACTAGCGTAAAGGCTCCTGTTCCCAAGACAGGATAGGGTACATTCGGCAGGTGGCCGGACTTCTGGCAGCTAACTATTTAGAATACGGGGAAAAGATCATTTAGATTATAGAAATGTAGGATATTTTGAATATAGAAAAAAGCTTCTGGGAATGAGGTGAAAACACACACATGCTCACACATATATACACATATTTGTAGGTTAACATGTAGATCAATCGTGAAAATGTATTTAGAGCTCGACGTGCTTGTTTACTATTACATATAGTAAGTTCACGGCTATAACCAGATTGTTATCTGTTTTACCAGGCGATGGTCAATTCGGCCTTAAATTCTTACAGCTAGCGGATCAGATTCACAAAAGCACTCTGGGGGCCCCGGAGTGCAAAGCGCGAGCACACTTCTGTAGCCCGAAGGGTGTTATGACGTGACAGAGCATTTCTGTTAATGATGGCTACCATTTTGTTTAAAAATGAAGGGAAGCACATATTTTTTAAAAGATTGCTATTAAAACTCATTAACATTAAAACTTTTTTTTTCTACTTAGATAACATGAGCTACATGGAAAAACTCATCATGTCCACATGATACCAGGGAGAGCAGCTGGACCCTCCGCCCTGGCGTGGCTTCCTGTAATGGTAGGCTCCAATTCTGTCTCTTTTCTCCTCAGTCCTCAGAGTTGTGCTGTGTGCTCAGGAACAAATCCTGTTTATGGAAAATCCAGCTTTGAATAATTATCAAGTGTTTTGTAAACCCAAGCACTAAAGAATAATAACTCGATGTTTGATTTCGCAATAATTCTATCCAACTCTCTTTGTTTTTCTTCAAATCCTTCTGTTATGGATGAGTGGGTGAGTCAGAGATGCTTTTGCCTAAGCATTTCGCTTTTCACTGACACAGAAAAATTCTATTATTGTATTTGAAAGAAGTGACCACAGTTTTAGTTGATAGTTTTAAAAGGGGAGCAAGCCTAACACCCTAATCTAGACTTGCTCATAGCGGGCGCAGGATTTGCACATCTACTCACACTCCAGGTGACCCCTTTGGGCTGCATATAATGTGAGCATCTCACATATCAAAGGTGAGGCAAGTCACCCACGGGCTGCGCTGGAAATAAAACACTGAGGATGCATCATTGAAGCGGCCGCATGTGTTTTACCTTCCAGAATCCACCCCCAACTTCCAAATAAGACTGTAGCCATTCATAAGTTGTAACATTAGCACTTTCCTTCTTAGGCCTTCTTGCCATGGCACCTTCTGTACTAGGTTACATGTCATCAAAATATGATCCACAGGACTTGGAGTTAACAGGTTGGTAAACTTGGATAAACTAATTAGGAAATAGATGGCTGTTCATAATAAGATGTCACTTCTTTCGAACTTTAGATAGATATTCTTGCTGCCTTTAAACCCATGAGTGTGCCTGTAAAGTACGTCTGGTTGATATAATAGAATGTAGACACATGTGATACTGTTTCACAGAATCTTTGTAATGTAGGCAAACTTTAACCAGCGCTCAGATTACATGCTCTGCAAGGTGCTGATACAACACTAGTGTTACTTTATGTAACAAAGCAACAGTTTTCTTTCCTGGACTCAAAGATTTTTAGGATTTTATTAGAGGAGGAGGAAAATAAAGGACAGTTGACCCTGGAACAACATGGGGTGGGAGGTTAGGCACTGATCCCCTGGGCAGTTGAAAATTCTTTGACTCCCACAGAACTTAAATTGTCCCTCGATATCTGCAGGGGATGGGCCCCAGAACCCCCATCGGTACCAGAATTTGCTGATGCTAAGTTCTCTGTAAAAAATGGTGTAGACAACGCAGACAGTAGGCCTCCCACATCCAGAATCCCAACTGCAGATCAGAAACAGTACAGATATTTACTGAAAAATATCCATGCAGTTGTGAACCGTGGAGTCCAGACCCATGCAGTTCAAAGGCCCACTGTATAGTTATAAATAAAACAAACTCCAACCCCAGAGTGACCACACAGGGGCCCCGCACTGAGCAGGCAGAGCCTCACTTGCCTTGAGATATTCTGGTCAAAAGGAAAACGTCACACGTGACTGTCCTGGTACTTGGGGTATTTATTAACTCGAGGCAAGCTCTGCGAGTGCAGCTGAGCACACACCTGGCTGAAAGTGAGTCCTGCAAAAAAACGCAACAAAGCACCCCCAGTTGAATCCAGCCAAATATTCCACCCCCTTCTTTTCTTGGCAGACCACATCATCTGTTTGGCTGGGATCTTCAGTCAAGAATTTGTATTGCATTTAGATAGTTTATCTACTACCTCCTCCCCCCACAAAGCAGGATTCTAAATACGTTTTATTGGTGAGATTCCACCAGTGCAGAATTTGTGCGCGCTTCCTCATGTTGCTATGGTAAAAAGGAAATTAAATTGTGATACAGTGGTACTATAAATAAAATACCTTTCTCCTTAAGTTCACTCATTGTGCAATGAGCCCGATAGGTTCAGCATTCCATGCAGCAACAGGGCCTCTCATAACATGTATCATTAAACCAATGTCAAGCTATAAGGACAGGAAAGGGGATGGGCAAATTCTAACATGAGAGGGCAAGACTTGAGTCCACGTAGTTCCTTTTCCATGCCATCTAGAATGTGCCTTTGCATATCAAGCTTGATATTGTAAGTCCGAAGGCCCCAGTCTGACCATCTGAACAGGAGAAAGGGGTCGGAAACCTTGTGCTTTCTTTGCTGATTCCTGGGGATGATTCGTGTGCAGAACAGTTCCTGGTCTGGCTGTCAGCTCTGCCACCTGGAGCACCAAGTTGATGTGGCTTCTGCAAGCATGCATGCAGGCATGTAGCCCTGTTGGTGGGATGCTTTCTCAGTGACTTACGGGCAGAGTGCATGGGTGCAGTTCCATTTGGTGCTTTTATGGTTGGATTTTCATCGGTCTCTTTAAAGGGAAAATGTGAAGAGGAAAGAGAATACCGCGGGGACGGTGCTGCGCTCTGCCAGGGCTGCTGGAGCCATCATTCCGGCCGACCTAAATGGCTTCAGCCCCTTCTAAAAATCAGAGTTGATTTTTCTTCTCAGTGGCAGATGCGAAGATAATGCGCACCTCCTAAGGCTTTCCAGATGGTGTTAGACTCAAACTGCTTTATGTTCTCACTTAGGTATGGGAACCTCACAGTCAAGCCTGTACCTTCAAACAGAGGAGCGACACGAGGCTTCAAAATAGTGCCTCGCCCCGCGGGCAGCTGGCTGTGCTCCACGGGCACCGCCAGTCTGGTGGGCTCTGGGGGGCTTGCCGTGTTTTCGAATGAGAACTGCATTTTTAAAACCACCTCGCCCACTGGACTGTGACATTGGGACTGGAAGTCATGTGTTTCTGCTGTCTCTGCAGTTTTATCACAGAGGAAGAAGAGACTCGCTCCAGGGAGACAGACACGGCATTATAGATGGGTTTCGCCTCGGCAGAATCTGTCAGACAGCATGTTGGTTTTCTTTTGAACTCAGAAATCTTCCTTGTATTAGGTTTTTATTATTAGTGCATACATTTACTCTTTCAATTTATAGCACCCATCCTAAGCAGGAGCCCCTAGGTATCCATAAAACCCTTCTACGCCTAGTTGGCAGATTCATGACACCTGTATGGGGTCAGCCCGCCTCCAAGCAGAAAGGAAGGGGAGTGACTGCGGGGTCTTCAATCCAGCGATACTTAGAGCGCTGTTCTGGAGTCCCATCTGGTTCTTTCCTGAGCGAAATTCTGCTCTGTGAGGAGTTTCAGTTCTATGATCGAATGTTGTGAAATGTTAGACTCCTGGATACACTGCAGTCAGGCGGGCTTCAGGTCAGTGCCCCTGAGTGCCACTGAGCTGGCCCTCCTGGCCTACAGCAGACAGGTGCAGCTTGCTGCACCAGCAGGCGAATGGGGCAAGACACCTTCTGGGGTGTCCAACCTTGTGGCGTCTCTGGACCACGCTGGAAGAAGAAGAGTTGTCTTGGGCCACACACTAAATACACAAACACGAATGAAAACTGATGAGCAAAAAAAGTTTTAGGTAAATATGCGACTTTGTGTTGGGCCACACTCGTAGCCATCCTGGGCCGCCTGTGGCTTGCAGGCTGTGGGTTGGACACCCCGGCTTCGATAGTGTGTGCCCCAAGACCCTGCAGTTCTCGATCACTCAGACTCTCAGTACTTTAACCTGGAATTCAACAGACCGAGTTCAAGCTTGTTCAGCACAATTATCATCCATTCTAAAACCTAGCCACGATTTTATCACCACCCAAATGTTACAGCCTGACATCGATACACCTAGAACGGACAGTATAGGTCACGTAATACCAGTCTACATCTAGATGTAAAGATACAGCTGTGATAGATTGTGAGAGCACTCAGAGTGTAATTCCGAGAATGAGCGTTTTGTGTTTGCCGCTTTGTCAGAAAACGAGTGAAGACGATCATGACGGTCAGCATGGCGCCAGGGGAGGAATGCGGGCCTGGGGGTCGACAGATCTGGGCTCACAGCCCTGGCTCCGACGCCTACTTAGCTGGTGGCCTTGGGCAAGTTCCTATACCTTTCTCAGTCTGGAGTCTCTTATCCGTAAATGAATGACCAGACAACTGGACTTATACTAACACTGATTACCACTTTGAGTGGAAGTGAGGACTATATGAACTAAGGTATCATTGCCAGTGGCCCAGAGGGAGGCCGGCACGCCACGGGGCATGCTAGCACAACAGTGAATTAATAAGCTTCGCACACACAGTGAGTCCTCATGTAATGCCGTGGATAGCTTCTGAGACTTGAAGCAAAATGATGTATGATAAAACCAATCTTAGCGTAGACTAGTTGATATAAACAAGAATTAAATTCCTGTGACATCTCATCAATGCTGTAACTAAACACCCTGAATGAAATGCTGCCATTGGAGGATCTGCTGCACTTTCTTTAATTACCATTTTCAAGGATGGTGAAAAAATATAAAATTGATATACCTATAGAATTAGTGTACACATAGTTATTTTAATAATAGAAATGCATTATGTATTACTTTTATCTTAAAATAATGAGCTGATCTACAAAAATAAAAAGGACCTTCAGATAAAATAATCTATACGTATACAAGTGTATGTCCAACACATTCATGTCTCAGCAGTTCAACTAAGAAAACTAACTGCCAGCCTGCAGTTGCCCTTTAGTACATTTGCTCTGAAACCAAACTTGGACAGCCCGACAGAGACAACTTAATCAGCATCCTCAGGGCTTCAAGCCATCAGTGCACAGTTTCAGGCAATTCTCACGGAGGCCAGGATTCATAGGAACCTCCCCCTGGGAGAGCACCCTGAGTCCAGAAAGGGAGGATGCAAGGCCACAGTCGTCACTTTTCGGAAAGACGGAAGCATTGCAGTTTTGATCTCTATGTAGATTTCAAAGCTAACCTGAGCAGTGTCCAGCCGGTGCCCACTTTACATTTGTGGGCGAGCTCATGATGGTGGCCCTGCTGTCTCGTATGCTCTCTTCCCAGCAGGAAAGCTTTTATTTTTACCTTATGCCTCAGCCTCTTCACTGACCTTACTGTTGTGGGGAATATTAAGGCCCTGGAGAATATTTTAAGATCTGAGAGAATTTTTGTTGGAGTATGATTTAATGGCCCTATTGGTCTGAGCTGACTTGTGTAGAAAGAAATGTGATCCTGAGAAAATGGTAGCCCTGAATGCCTATAAATTCTCGACTCTTTGAGTCTCTCTCTCTCTTTCTCCATCCATCCCTTCCTCTCCTCCTCCCTCCCTCTCCCCTTTGGTGGCATATTCTTAACACAGTCACTTCTCTTAGCTATTTAGCAAACATCTGTTTAATTTTAATTTAAGATAAGGCCTGAAACTTGTCCCCAGAGCCTTGCCAATGTTAGAAGGGAACAGAAAGCTGTCAACCTTTCTGATACTGATTAAAAGAAGATATTCTTTTTTGTAATGGCAGTTGAAATAGCTAGTTTTCCAATTCTACTTGCCATGGATTTAATGATCTAAACTTAACAAGATTTTTTTTCCTCTTCCTATTTTTTAAATTTATTTTGAGAGAGAAAGGAAGGGAGGGGGAGGGAGAGGAACATCGAGCCGCTGCCTCTCACACGCCCCAGCCGGGAACCAGGCCCACAACCCGGGCATGTGTCCTGACCGAGAATTGAAATGGCGAACTTTCAGTTTGTGGGAGGAAGCCCAACCCACGGAGCCACACCAGACAGGGCGTTTTCCTCTTTCTTTAGAGAAGTGGTTCACGTGGGGCCACCTTGTTCCCCCGGGGACATTTGGTAGGGTCCGGAGACATTTTGGATGTCACAGTTATGGGTGGTGCTACTGGCATGTAGTGTGCAGAGGCCAGGGATGCTGCTAAGCATCCCACAATGCACAGAACAGCCCCCACCACAGAGAATCATCTGGTCTAAATCATCGGCTGTGCCAAGGTTGAGCCTCCCTACTCTAGAACAGAGGTTTCTAACCTTGGTGGTACATTAAAGTCACCTTAGGCTTTAAAAAGTTCTGATGCCAAGGGTCTCCCCAGACTGAATGACACAGAATCATTGTAGGACCAGCCATGCAATTTGTGGAGGCAGTGCAAAATGAAAACACAGTGGGCGTTGTTCAAAAAGTATTAAGACTTTTAAGATAGTGGCAGTGGAGCATTAAACCCAGCGTTGGGCCTTCTGAGTACAGGGCCCTTAGCGACTGCGCAGACCCTACACACGTGGAGCTGACACTGTTCTGGGGGAGGCCCTGGCCATTGATCGTTTGAAAAGCTCTCCAGGTGGGCCAAGGACGTTAATAGACACCTTGCCAAAGAAGATATGTAGATGCAAATAAGCATATGCAAAGATGCTCCACGTCATACATCATCAGGGAAATGTAAATACAACAACGACGAACTACAAGTACACACCTATTAGAACGACCAAACCTGGAACGCGGACAGCACCAAGTGCTGGTGAAGATGTGGAGCAGCAGGGGCCCTCACCCGCTGCTGGTGGAAATGCAAATGGTGCAGCTACTCTGGAAGGTACGTAGCCATTTCAGATCGGCTTCTTCCACTTAGTAATATGCATTTAAGTTTCCTCTATGTGTTTTCACAGCTTGAAAGCTCATTTATTTTTTAACTTCATTTTATTTTTTTATCCTCACCCAAGAACATGCTTGAGAAGGTAAGTGGGGCAGGGCGGGCGGAGAGAATCACCACCGCGAGAAAGAAACATCTATAGGTTGCCTCCTGTACGTGCCCTGACTGGGGACCAAACCCATAACCCAGACATGTACCCCAACCAGGAATCAAACCCTTCATTCAGTTTATGGGATGACACCCCAACCAAGTGAGCCCCACTGGCCAGGGCAAGAGCTCATTTCTTTATAGCACTGAATAATTTCCATTGAAATATTATAAATAATATTCCATTGAATAAATAACATTCCATTGATATACCATAGTTTTTTTTCCATTCACCTACAAAAGACAATTTGGTTCTTCCAAGTTTTGACAATTATGAATAAAGCTGCTATAAACATCCACATGCAGGTTTTTGTGTGAATATAAGTTTTCAAATCCTTTGGGTAAATACCAAGGAGGGCAACTGTGGGATTGTGTGTTAAGAATATGTTTAGTTTTATAAGAAACAGCCAAGCAGCCTTCCAGAGTGGCTGTACCATTTATTGCCTGTATCCTTCCTATAGCAATCAGTGTGTATATATGTTGGCTCATGTGTGACTCACCTCTGTATTGGACACATAGCCTTGCAATTAGGAGATGATGAATGAACAAGGCTGAATAAAGCACTGTATTCTTATTCTTTGTCTTCTATTATAAAGTCTTACATGTGTATAGGTCATTTCTGCTTTCCAGCAGGCTTCAGCTTTCATGATTTATTTGCTCTTCACATCAGTCCTGTGGTTGCAGGACAGGTGTTAGGACAGTAGTCTGTAGACCAGGAAACAGGCTCAGAGAGAGTAGGTGACTGGCCCAAGTCACACCCCCGTGAGTGTCAGGGCAAGGCCTCCACAGAGTCTCCTGGTTTCCAGGCCAGGGCTACACTACAGGAACTTCCTCACTTGTATACCAGGTTTCCAAAGTGCCATGCAAGTGCCCACCGGTGGCATGGGGCATGAAGTCACTGGTACAAGGGGTGAACTTTTAAAACAAAACATATTTATTTATTTAAATATGTATCAGGGGAAAAAAGCACATCAAGTCAGTAGCTTGTATTACTGCTACAGAAAACACTGGATTCCAATTTTAAGAGTGAGTTGATTTAAAGAAAAATGTTAAGCAAATAATAGCAGAGGCAGTGTGGAGATATGACAAAGCCTGTGAATTACCTACTCAAATGACTGAAATATGAGTAACACTGCTTTAAATCTTTGTAGTGTATAATGAGGATGTAGGGACATAATATTGCAAAAGAGCTTTGTAATAACAGACAAAGCACTAAAATTATTATTGAGGGTTTTGTGCCGTCCCTCCTTGAAACTTGCCCCCAGTGCTTCCTGCCATTTTTCTCCACACTGAGTGTCAGCATAGTACTGGGCTCGGGTAGGTGCAGAGTTCTCGATCATGGACATCAAGGGACCATGCATAGTGGAAAAAAAGATATGTAAAATAAAATCTGTAAGTCCCCTAATCTGACTTAGATTTTCCTAGTTATTATGTATATAACGAATTCTGAGATGAATCCCCAAATATCTGGAACCAGTGATTAGGAAATTTATGATAATATCAATAACAAATCCAGTCTCTGTCCTGGGTATATTCAAAGTACGGTCCTTCACATTCACACCGTGGAACTCTGCATCCATTAAATATGATGAAGGATATACATTTACTGACGTATAAGGATATTTGTGTTAAATGAGAAAGGCAAGTGTCAGAAGAGTAGAATAGAACATATTTATATTAGAAAGAAAAAGAGAGGGGGGAATTTTTGAAAGGATTGTCCCCTGAATTATGGGATTGGGTTCATCTTTTTTATTTTTAGCTTATCTGTCACTTCTTATTTTTGTATGATGGACCTAGATTTCAAACTCAAGGAATAATAAATAAACTTTTAAAACACATTTGTGTACAAAACACACTAATTCTGCTATAGTCACACAGTACTGTTCTGATGCCATCAGACACGTGGTTTGCATGTGTTGTGAGATGCTGATTTCATGTAACCCGTAGCTGGAGCTGACAGGTGGGGGAAGGATGGGTGACGCTGTGGCCTTGTCAAGTATGCAGGCCTGTACCCAGGAAAGGGATTCTGAGCTGGGACAGAGAACATGAAGGACAGGACAGCCACTGAGCAGCAGGGGCCTCATTTTGTGCGGTGGTTGGGAGAGGTTGGGGACTGTGAGGCCTGGAGATTTGTGTCACCATGGTGTTGGATTATGTCCCAGCTAGTTTGAAGGCCACTCCAGAGAGTTAGTTGCTTTCCACAGACCTGCCTTGCCTTCCCTGGGTTTTAGGAGGAAAATTTTTGTGAAAATAGCCTAGAAGTATCTTTGATTTGTGGTTTGGGGTGAGTGTATTTGCTTTCTCACTCTCTCTCTTGTTTGTTTTTGTGGAATATCATCTTACTTAATTCTCTGGTTGTGCTTTTCAACAGCACATTCTATTTTCTGCTTGTCAGAGGTTGTAAATCGCCTGAGCCGGAAAGCTTTGGAGAGGAGCTTCACAAGTCGGCCCCTTTCACTGGGCTGTGGCCCTGAAACTAATATAAAATAATACTGTGTCAAATGTAATTGAAAAATAAAATTTAAAAAATCAAGTGGGCCCCCTTTTTAACCCCAGTGATATTTTTAAGGCTTTGAGCAGTAGATAGAATTTATATGGGCTCACTTGCATAAACAAAGGGTTGGGGCGCTATCCATCAGCTACAAGCAGTACTGACTTCTGAGAAGAGGCTGTGCCCGGGTGGGAATGCAAGGGGACTTTCCTTTTATCTGTATATTTCAGGGGTTTTTCTTAGTTATTTGCATATTACTTATATTACCTATACTTTATATATATAAAATACATAAAATATGAAGCAAGTAGAGTTGGACATTTGTTTAACCCCTGAAAGTTTGTGTGTGTGTGTGTGTGTGTGTAGTGGGAGGTATGCAGGAAAGTACTAAAGGTAAGCTCAGACTTGAACTGCCTTAACAACTTAAGGACCACTCGAGTTTTCTCGTGTTTCGTGCGCCATCTGTTATGGACCTTAGATGTCAACACTCTGTCTTGTCCACATGGAATGAAGCGATCTCATTGGTGGAAACCGTGCAGGTCAATCTACGAAAAACTATATAATTGCACGAACCCATAAAGCATTGCAGTTACATTGTATTTTGGTCATTCAAATAGTTTTCGTCTTCAAGTTTGCCCAAAAACGTGCGGTCCCTGGCGTATGTCTTAGGGATTTCTATGCGGTACGCAATGTGTTAATATAGAGACTTAAGAAATGTCAAAGCATTGGCACTCTGATTGTGTGGTTGAGAATCAGGACACACTCACCTGTGAAAGCCGGTTATCCTCTGAGGTGTCCTTGCCCCATCGCAAATAGCCGATGTCACTGCGGGTCAGGACTCCATGTAATATTTCTCGAGATTTTCCATTTTGACAGCCATTAAAGACATGTGGACTTGCTCTTCCAGTTAAAATCATGTTCAGAACTGCCTAGATGACATATTTTACAATTTTTTTATTGTTCAAGTACAGTTGTCTGCATTCCCCACCCCCCACCCCAGCCATCCCTACCTCCCGCCCTCAATCCTACCCCCGTTTGGTTTTGTCCGTGTGTCCTTTATAGATGTTCCTGAAAACTCTTCCTCCTTTTCCCTCCATTATCCTCTCCTACTTTGATATTTTACAAATATTTACATCTTAGGTAGCAACAACAGAAAGACATAATTTCTTTTTTTTTCTGATGATCATTTTAAAAATTACCATTTTACTGAAAAGAATGAAATCATAGAACATATAATTCTAGAAAAATGTATGTCCTGAACAATTGCTAGGGTTAAAGCAATAGTTTATTGACTTTTTTTTAAAAGATTTATTTATTTATTTATTTTAGAGAGAGGGGAAGGGAGGGAGACAGAGAGGGAAAGAAACAGCAATGTATGGTTGCCTCTCACATGGCCCTCATTGGGGACCTGGCCTGCAACCCAGGCATGTGCCCTGACGCGGAATCTCTGACCCTCTGGTTCCCAGCCCGCGCTCAATCCACTGAGCTACACCAGCCAGGGCTGACTTTTTTTCCTTAGCCATACCCCGTAACTTCCCATGACCCCACTTGGATGCTATTGCTCGTCCTCCCTTTACATTTCTTTTGAACTTTGGTTTTCATAGTTATGATTGAAGAAGCATGAAGTTATAATGTTTTTATAGTAGCTTTTTTTCAGTTATTAGGGATTTCTGGTGGGTCATGGGCAAGATATTTTCTAATGTTTCTAGAGTCTCAGCAGTGTAGGGTCTCAGAGATAAGCCAGAAAGGACTGTAATGGAAATTGGAAGGTAGAATCTGATAACAAACTCAGAGTAGCATCTTAGTTTTCAAAGATAACTTGATATCTATTAAGAGAGAATATGCTTTATTGAAAAAAAAAAAAGCCTAATTCAGACAACAGAAAGCCAAAGTCTTCCAACCTACCTGCCTGCATAGGAAGCCTCCAGCATTTGGTTGCAACAGGTGAACAGTGGAGACGTCTAGGTCCTTCTGAAGCCTACAGGATGGGGGAAGCCATCAGCATTTGGTCAGAGAGGATGACTCCACTGAGAACCTGCAGCCTCTCCTCCCTCCACTCCCAACCCAAAGTAGCAGTCCTGGAGGCTCGCCTACTCACTGTCCCCAACCCCATGTTCCTCGCCTGTTTCCATCTTTCATAGGGAAAGGTTCTTGGACTGGGGCTGCATAGGGAAAGCGATGGGTGCAGGTGGGAGAACCCAAGTGGTAAGTTGTGAGAGTGAACTACAGACCTCACATGTTGGAAAGCTTGTGTGTGTGTTCGATGCTGGGCTCAGTAGAGAAACTGCTCAGGGACCAGGGATGCTTTGCTTAGGGCGGTGACACATGACCACTCCAGAGAGTGCTGGCACAAGGCGGAATTGAACAGACTCTTCAAGTGGAAAACACCAGCTTGGGCATTAAGTCCATTTCTTGGCTATAGAAGGGCAGCCTCTATTGTTTATTCAGAGAGCAGGGGTCGGGTTTCTACCCTGGACAATGTTAGAGTCACGCTGCCACGTGGCTCCTGCTGTCACCCAGAGGGCGGTGCTAAGTGCTGGTAGGAGAGCTATACGTGTTCTTGAAAGAACCTATTCACAGAACTAGAGGTCAAGCCCTTCTGTAAACAAGACCTAAAGACTTGGGTCAAGCATGGTGAGTGCTTTGGAGGCATCGGGCATAATTCAGGGCAGTGTTTTCCAAAGTATGGTATGATTTGGGATGGTATAGATATGAGCATTTAAAAATTTTTAGAGTGATGTGTTTAACACATATTTTCTTTAATATGACAAATACATGATTTAAAGGATAATGATGTTTAGAAAGAAGTTGATATTCAAATGTGTGTTGATTTAAATAAAACTTAAGCAAATAATAATATAGACCACAAAAATTTGATGGTGGTATATAAAACAGAAGTTTCAGGAACACTGTACAAATAATCTTTGTTGTTGGCCAATATTTGTAACCACAAAAAGAAGAAACCTATTACTGCACCAGAAAAGCAGATTCAAACTGTCTCAATAACATCAGCTTACCCAAACTGACTACAGAAAAGGCTATATCAACAGAAGAGGATCCACCCAAAAAAACTGCGCTCATATTTCCAATAGGGTATACAAATATTTTCCAACACAAGAGTACACACCTTATGTGATCCTAGAGCTATAGGAAATACCTATGCAAATATTTGTAGACTTTACCTTTCGAAAGTTCTGGAGAAGACCAGGCTGTAAAGAAACAGGATGACCCCACGGCTTCCTTCCGCACTGAACTGTTTGGAAAATAAAAGAAAAGCACATTTGCCTACAAGCAGTGCGGCTATGTCTATCCATGGTCATGGGCTCAAGAATTTACAGCTGGAGAGTTTTATTTTCCAACAGCTTAAAGGACAGCTGGAGCTCTCCCTGCTTCCCAGATCTATCTTCACTGTCACATGCACTCCCCTTCCTTGCCTCATGCCTACCAATGGCACCTTTATTCTCTTGGTTTTCAACCTATCTTTTTTCCCTCCACTTCTGTCTTTTGATTCTCTTCAAATCATGGCTGAGAGGTAGCGTTATTTTTCCTCTCCATTTTCCCACCATCCATCCTAGCCTGGGTCCAAGCACTGCTCTTGGTTGCCCCCCTTTCCCAACTTCTTCTTAGTTAGTGCAGCCCTCCTCATTCCCCATTAGATTCTGGGGAGCAGAGAGGCTTTATGAAAATAGCTCAGAGTTATTCAGATGGGAGTTCAGAACCAGTTCTACCACTTACTAACCCCTAGTTATTTAACTTCTTTGAGTTGCAATCTCCTCATCTGCAATTGCAGATAAGAATACCTTTTTCCAGGTTTGTTGCAAAAGCGATATGACATAAAGCACAATTCCTACCTTGGTTCTTGGAATATGCTAGATCCAGTGTCTGTTCTTCCTTAAAGCACTTCTCCTCTGTCTCTTTTCTTGGTCAGGTTGCTTTTCTGCTCAGAACTTTCTGAAGGTGCCCTGTGATCCCCAGGGTCAAATCCAAATTGACCAACCAACATTCAGGGCCTCTCATTAGTTGGCCTTATCTTCATTTTTCGTCAGTACTCTACCTGCCAAAAAGAAGCTCCTTGGCTGGCTTTTGAGGTGCGCAGGGCTGACGCCTCTCCTTCGGAGGCATTGTATCAGGAAGGCTTTGGCTAAAACGCCTGTGCCCTTCCTTTTATGGATTCATTTGTCCACCTTGCTATCTGTGACCTGGGAGGAGGACAAATTCCTGTGCCATAGGAGCCAGACAGGACCCCCAATGGGTATACTGCAGGCCGTGAGTGAGAGAAATGGGGAGGGCTGGGGCCTGAGGCAATCTGGAGGACACGTGCACATTAGTTTTCAATCGCTGCTGTAGCGAATTGACACAAACTTGGGGGCTTAAAACAACACAAATTTATCTTTTCACAGTTCTGGAGGTTAGAAGTCCAACCTAAGTGTCACTGAACTCAACTGAAACAGCTGGCAAGCCTTTGTCCCATCTGGAGGCTTTATGGGAGACTCCGTTTCCGTCCCTTTTCCAGTTTCTAGAAGTTTCTAGAAGTCGTCCTTGTTCTTTGGCCCACGATCCCACATCACATAGCTTCTTTCTCCTCTGCTTTGGCATCACATCTCTCTTTCTCTTCCTCTCCTGCCATCCCATTTCCTTATAGAACCTTGCTGATTCAGCAAGCCCACAGGAATAAACCAGGATAATCTCCCCACCTCAAAATCTTAAACCTAATCACACTGCAGAGTCCTTCCCACCAGTGAGGTGACATCATTCAGTCTATCTCAACTTGTCTAGTGGGAGTCACTGTCAGTTAATTGAGGCCATGCCAAATTATAGGTTGAGGGCAGCCGGATTTTATGATCTGGGGAAAAAAGCTAAAATTCAGGTTTACATGTGGGATTTTTCTGATTGTTTTTGACTGTTACTGATTCAAAGTTTTAAAAATATAACACCGTGTGGGTTAACGCTGCAGATGCAGGTATATTGCTTTCCTAGGGTTTCTATAACAAATTATCAGACATTTGAGTGACTTAAAACAATAGGAATTTATTCTCCCATGGTTCTGAAGGCTGAAGTCTGAAATCGAGGTGTCAGAGCAGGGCCGTGCTTTCTCTGCAGGCCTGAGGGACGACCTCTCCCTGATCTCCCCAGCTTCTGGTGGCTGCTGGCAGTCCCTGGTGTCCCTTGGCTTGGGAGCTGCATCACTCCAGTTTCTGACTCTGTTATCACATGGTGTTCTCCCTGCATGTCTGGGTCTGTGTTCAAATTTCCTTCCTAATCCAGTCATTGAATTAGGGCCCACCTAAATCCAGCATGATTTTATCTTAACTTGATCACATCGGCAAAGACCCTATTTCCAAATCAGAGCACATTCCAGGTGCTAGGAGTTAGGACTTAAACTCGTCTTTCTGGGGGATGCAATTCAACCTATAACAACAGATCTACTGCACACATGCAGCCCTGAGTCATCTAGCTTGAGATCTGTGTACACAGGTGCATTTTGGTAGTGAATGATGTGTGGTAAAAAGGTCTGGATGGGAGCTGATCACCATGAGCAGCCCCTGGTCATGGTTTGCACCTTGCTCAGGAAATGGTGCCCACCCTTCCACAGCGTGGCTATGGGAATGGGCAGCTTGGGTTGGCTCGACACAGGCAGCTCTTGTGTGAAGCCCATCTGTGCTGGGCAGTCTGCCTCTGCTTGGGGCTTTTATTATGTATTCCAGCTCCACTCTTCGTCTTGGATGGGGAAAGCCCATGAGTAGCTTCAGCTCTGATCTTCTGATTCTCAATGCTGAAGAATCCCTTGCAATGGGCAGAAGGGGTAGGGGGTCCTTCCTATTGAATCAGACTCTCTCAGGACAGAGTTGAAGAGATGGAAGACAGAGGGGGAAGGGTTTGCCTCTTCTAGCTGCAAGGATCATTTATTTCTTACACGGCTCCTTTCTATCTGTGTAACCTCATTAAATATCTCTGGCCCATAAGAAGGAGTCTCTAAGCAGGCTTCCAGCATAATATTTCCTGTCAGGTATTAAAAATCTATCATACAGTTTTTATTGTTTCGTATTGCTGCTGTAACAAATTTAGTAGCTTAAATAATACAAATCTCACAGTTCTAGAGGTCAGAAGTCTGACGTGGGTCTCGCTGGGTGAGAAAGATGTCCGCAGGGCTGCGTTCCTCCTGGAGGCTGTGGGGGAGAGTCTGTTTCCTGCCCTTGCCCTCTCCACAGTCCTTGGTTCATGGTCCCCACTTTCCATCTTCAAAGCCAGCCACAATGGTGACACTCTTCTCATAGCACATCACTCTTCCCCTCTCTTTGCCTTCCTCCCCCACATTTAAGGATCCTGCAATTATGTTGGCCCACCCGGGTACCCCGGGCTGTTCTCCCTGTTTTAAAGTCAGCTGATTAGCAACCTGAATTCCCCTTTGCCATGTAATGGAACATTCAGAGGTCTGGGGACCAGGGTATGGACATCTGTGGGGGGCCATTCTTCTGCCCGAGGCACAGACCTGTGAGATGGTGGGAGAGGCAGGCCGAGGGGAACCAGTTCAACCACAATCCTGTGTAGTTAGCTTGGCTGAGAACTCATGCCGAACTTTTCTGCCTCTGGGGCCTTTGAAAGGAATGGAGCAGTGAGCTTCATGGATCACAGTTCCCCCTTCTATCCAGTCCAAACTTGTATGGCTTCATGGTTACCCTGCTCATTTCATTGTCTCTTGCATTCATATTGTAGAGTCCTGATTCTTTGGAAAATTAACCTTTATTCTCTACTCTGCAGAGGAATCTTAAACAAACAAAGAAACAAACACCTTCATTTTCAACCACTACTGTCCTTTACTTTGTCCCCTCCCCACCCTGGGGACATGTTGTGTGGAGGATGCTGATAGAAGAGGTGAAACAGGGTCACGTTTTTCAGACCAAAGGAATCTCTCTGGAGTCAGTGTGAATGGTCATTTTGGCAATTCAGGCTAGAGCCTTAGTTGGCTACCGCTTTTGTGTTTTATTCATTAGATGAGGCAAGACTGCTTTAACATTTTTGCTTCCCACAGAGAAAATCTTGGCATGTGCCCTCTATAGTATTGTTTTCTAGGTTTGATTAGCCAAGGAGAAAGAAGCATTTTTGAGTGGCCTGTGTGTGATCTGCCTCTTTCCAGGTCACAGGGAGAGAGAGGCGGGTTTCCTTTCTCTCGTTCTGCCCTTCCTTAGCCCTCAAGACAATCTGGGTTTCTTAACAAGCATCGTTAAAAATACACTTTGTAAGAGAAAGAAGATTCCTGTAAGATCAGTTCAACATAAAAGAATTATCTCAATACTTAAACACTTACACATTGTAAATGATCATAGATGAATTTCTCAGTGGCTTCTTTGTCTAAAATTTCAAACAGCTGGAGCTATAAATCGGGAATAGAAGATAAAAATGAAAAGGAAGATGAAAGTCACATCCGTAAGGTGCCACTGTTATTACCTCAAGGGAGATTTTTGTTTCATTGCAAAATCACATTGCTAAAAACTGACATATCATCTCACACAAGGCCATGTAAAACACACAGGGTAAATCGGGTGGCTGCTGGCTTCACTTTTACCTCCCTCAGTTTTAAATCAATATAATATCTTGAGCAACAAAACCATTAACAGATTCTTTTTTTCTAATAGGTAGAATTTAGCTATGTTTAAGGCAGTGGACATGGAAATGCCATTCATGATGATGTCAGGTATGGGACATTCTTGACCATGGTAAATTCTGGAAGGAGAAATCCGTAGCCATATTCTCTATTTTGGCTGCTTGAATCTCTTACAACCCTTGGACCTTTTATGTCCTTGCCTCTTTGGACGGTGCCTTCGGCCACATCAGACACTTACAGGAGTGTGCACGGGGCTCCACCTCCATTTCTATGGCGAGCCTACTACCCACTCAGGCTTCATCGGCCCTTCCTCTGGCAGGACAGGCAGGGCAGGCAGGAGTGCACTCACCCGCTCAGTGAAATTGTCCACAGGGTAGTCAGGAGTCGAGGCGACATAAGTGTCTTCAGTGACAAGACAGACGGTGGCCTTCTGAGCTTCTCCTGCAGCCCACAGGATGCCAGCAAGGGCCACAGCAAGGGCTTGCTTCTGCTCCTGCTTGCTTATTGCACAGAAACTACAGGGCAGGAAGCAGGGTGGGAAAACCTTGGAGTGGACTGTCACCCAATCGAGTGCTGGGGCCTCCACTTCTATGAACTCTTCTGAATACAGGGTGGGTCTATTTGGTTCCTTCATCAGCCTACACTGCGAGAATGTCCCGGAGGCCCTTGTCCTCTCTGCTGCAACTGGAACTGGCGTCCTCGCAGCACATGCTGTTTCTCCTGGTAACCTCAGCCAGTCCCACCCTGTGCACTGTCGCCCCCACCGAGTCCCACCACTGTCCTCTTTCCTGAACTCCAGCAGGTTCCGATCCTAGCTCTTTAACCCAATGACACAGGCCTTTCTGAGCACAGCCCCAAACAATTCTTCCTGTTTTATCTCCCAGATTTCTATCTTGTAAACCCTCTGCCCAGACGGCCCAGTCCCCTGAACATATTTCCCACATTTGCTCATGCGCTTGTCTGCCTTTACTCTGCACGCCACATCTGTCTTTTCTGCCTGATCACATCCTGTGCATCCCTGGAGGCCCCACTTCAGGTTGTCCTCACTAACCTGGAGCTTACGCCTGACACTCACTGTGCCCAGCGTTGTTCTGAGCTCCTGACTCACATCTCCTCATTGGATCTTCGCAACAGCCTGGGAGGTAGACACTATTACTACCCCCACCTTAGAGGTGAGGAAAATAAGACAGAGAGGTGGAATGATTTGCCCCTGGTCATTCATCTTTAAAGTGGGAGAGCAGTGATTTGAATGCGACAGTCTGGCTCCTGACTCCCTAGTCTTAACCATTACTCTGCACTGAGTAATAATCCCAGCTGTCAAAGCTCTCGGGAAATGGGAACCCATCTTTATGTGGTAGACCTTTACTCTGCCTGTTTCCTCAGCATTTTACATTGACGACTGTTGTCCTCAGGAAGAAACGTATGATAGAGTTTTATTAATGAATTCAGCCATAACTGATAGAATCCATCTAGTTCTGTGGCAATGTGGAAACAAGTAACAAGGAATCTCATACTCCAAAACCCTCATTGGAGGCAGATGAGAATTAGAGAAAGTGCTGTGAGAGTACAGGAGGAGAGGGAACTTGTGACTGGGAAGGTTCAGGAAGGCTTCATGGAGCTGGTCTATCGAAGCAGTTACTCATTACTGTAGATTTAGTATTTGCCACATGCCAGGACTGTGTTAAATGCTTTACATTTGTGCAGTGAAAATTGTGCATGTTCTGTCTAGATTCCCTGGGATCCCTTTTATTTTAGGAAGCTGCTTCTGGTACTGCTGCTACTGGCTCCTGCTTTCAACTTTCCCTGAAGAACTGGAGCCACCTGGCCCAAAAGTGACTAGGAGTTGTACCCCACCCTCCCCGCAGCAGGACGGCCCATAGCCAGGGCTCCCTTACTGAAGATGGGGCAGTGACACCCTACAGCTGCCCTGGAAACCATATTCTTCTGCAGCTTCTCCTCTTATGTCGGGCTTCCCACACTCTCTCACAGGCTTCTCCTGGGGGCACTCCCTTCAGATACCTTTGTATAAAGAATTCCCAGCTTTAGCTCTGCTTCTGAGGAACCTGGCAATACACCATCTTAGAATACATTGTACTTTTAGTTCCAGTTCCCAGTGATAACTTATCTTGCTTAAGAGCAGATAGATGTCTTTTACTTATTTACAGTTTCTATAATATCAAGCATAGAGCTTAGCAAGTGATAGGGGCTTGTTAACTTCTAAGAATAAAGTAATTTGAATGGGTTTTTAAAATAAGCAATGACCAAACACTGTATTTTCATAGCCTAGTTAAATAGGAGGATTAATCCTTCGTTTATCAGGTTTTTCATTGCCCTTTTGTTCCTTCCTGGAATTGCTAGGGTGAAGCTTCTCATCAAATATTGTCAAGTCAAGCCACCTGAGACCTGGCGCTTCATTTTACCTGACAGGGTGGTCTGCAGCAGAGCATAAAAACTGTCAGCAGTATTCTGCAACTGAACTTCAAGAGTGACTCCAGGAAAACCCTCCTCGGTTATGAAATGCAGCCCCTCTGGGAGACCCAGCCCCATTTCTGTCTTTGGAGCAAGTCCCCTCCCTGAGGGGCCAGGGGATTTTCTGCTATTATTTAGTATATAAAGATTCTTGGGAAATGAGTGATTTTCCAAGTACTTCTCAGGGGCCTCTTACCTGTGGAAGTTACAGTCTTTCCCTTTCCTTGTAAACAACAAGTATTTGATGATGGATCCTTGTACGGCCATCAGAATGCGTCGGGCGCCTCCCTGGGAAGGCGGAGATGGATAGTGAGGCTGGGAGCAGGGCTTTACAACTGGAACGGAGCCTCTCAGTGCTCGCAGTGCAAAAGAGAACTCTTGAAAATGGATGTCATGATCTATGTTTCTGTGCAGCCTTTTCCCCTCCTGGTAAAGGCTTAGCAAGGGGCGTTGTGCCACCCTGTGCCATCCCTCCCCACGGGCTCCCGGCAGGCTAGAGTCTGCAGTGACCAGCCTCTTGTGGAGCCCCGTAGATTGGTACCTGGGGTACGTGTCCTCCCCGCAGCAACCTGCCACCACATGCCCCTGCTTTACATCGAGCTTTCAGATTTGTAGGAGGTAAGGAAACAGACAGCTAGCTCTTGAAATTCTGTGTGACTGCTGATCAATGACATGAATTACTGAGGTTTTAAAAAAGCCAGAAAAAAGTAGCTAGATCTCCTCCTGCCTCTATGTCCTCGGGGATGCTACGGACTTGGAGAAAAGAGCCAGGAAAGCTAGAATTTAGAAGGTGGGAGGGAGGAGGAAAAGGAGTTTGAGTCTTTGTTACAACCCAAACAGTAAATTTTAAACAGTCTGTTATTATTTAGGGTTAAATTTGAAATTCTCAGTATGTTTCTACAGGTGGTGGTAATGAGAGCATGCATTCACGTGGGTGAGAATGAAAGAACAGAGAGTAAAGGAACAGAGAATTGGGACTTTTAGAAACTGTCACCTGCTCTTACCTTTCCCGCTTCCAACGCAAAGGCCAGGTCAGAAAAAGGGTTGTGGAACCTGAAGCAGGCCTCTTCCCAGTCACCACTGAAGGCATGGGCTGTGCTTCCAAAGAGGCTCTGCCGCAGCCTCTGAGAGGAGGGGAGAGAAACGGGTCATTCGAATGAAGATAATTCTTCTGAGACGCATTCCTCATCGTTCCATCTTAAGTGAAGCTGTGAAATCACGGAGATGGGCCTGTCCCCTTCTTACATGCAGGTTTACATGTTACTCCCTTTCTCTATTTCAATTGTAAAGTCCTGTGCAAAAGATTCACATCAGGTTCACTTAGGGTATTTTGTCCCGAAGGCTCAGTGTGTCATCCACACTTGTTGTTGTCCCTGTTTGATCTGTGTCCCTTGTGTCTGTCTCCCCTTTCATTGCTAGCTATCTGTCCTTCACACCGGGGTAGTACATGCCGGGCTGCGGCTCCGTCCTTGTGCCTGCTCCAGGAAAAAAAGGAATAGACGGGACTCTGGGCTTACGGCCTGAGTACCACAGTGGTTTAAATATTAAACAAGTGTTCTCTGTTCTCTTGCCCCAGAATCTTTAAGGTTTTCCAGGATGCTCTATAGTATAAGATTGGAAACCATCTTTTAAAGCTTCCCCAGAAAAAAAAAAGGAAACAAGACTTTGTAAACCAAACACATGTAAAAAAGGGAATCCATTCATAATCAGAGGTGCATTAATAGTATGTGCGAGGTCCTGCGTGGGATACAGACATGTAAAAAGTCTAATACCGCATAACCATGTACAAGACAGAAGGTGTGAAGTTCTGTAAGTCAAGAGCAATCAAGTGCAAAGTACCATGAAACAACAAAGGAAGGAGAGAGAAATGCTGACGGAGGTACCCAGGAAGGCTTCATGGAAGAGGTAACCTTTCTGCTAGGCTGGTAATTGACATCTAGCATTTATTGAGCATTATCTATGCACCAGGCACTGAGCTAAGTGCTTTACATTCACTATGTTACTGTAGTTCTTTGAGGTAGGTACATTGCGATCCCCTTTTTACAGAGAAGTATTTGCCAAAGGTCACCCGGCTGATGGACAAAGAGCTGGGATCTGTGCTCATTCTAACCCCACTGCTTTGCTTGCCCAGCTTTAACCCTGTACGTGCCAGCCTATGACTTCTGTCACTTCTGTGTGCAAGTCATTATTTAATTAAACTCCTTCATTAGTTTGGGCCATTCTTTATAACTTAGAAAGTTATAACTTAAAAGGGATACTCTATATCACCTCCTTAAACGAAAATCAAAATCACTTGCCATGCATGATAAAAAATACAGTGGAAATAAAACAGTGTTGTTGAATGATGGCTAGAAGCTGTTGCCTGTGAAAGCTCAATCAGAGCTCACACTCGTTTTAGTTGAAAAAGGAGGTAACAAGTGTTGAAGAAGAGTGAACATATGCTGCCCCGGCCTGCCAGAGTGGAGCAGGGGCTAACTCCCCCAGGAGACGAAATAACTCAGGTTATTTAATATGGTGCTTAACGACACACTCCATACTTCAGCGGAGGCACCCATCCTGCTGTCTGGGACAGGCCACAGAGGGCCTACTGCCTGCAGCGAGGGGAGGTCAGACAGAGAGAAAGATCTACAAACACACTCCCAGTATTTAGGGTGTCAAGACATGGGGAGTAGTTCAGTGGGACTGGAACATGTGTGTTTCACGGCCTCAGGGCAGGAAGTTAGTGAAAACTGAGACTGGAAAGCACTTTGGAGCTGATGAAGGCATTCAGAGCCTTGGACAAAGAACCTGGAGCCCAACAGGACCAGAGAGAGCTGTGGCATCTCTTCCCAGGTGTAGAGGAAGCCGGCCCTCATGTTTCTAAGAAGGACAGATGCAGGAGAAGCAGGCATCCAGAATGGTCTTCCCCTTGTCAGATCATGGTCTGGTTCCATGGCTGGAGTTTCTTTCCTGTCCATCTCTGCTCCCGCCCTCGAAAGAGAAGATCATCTCTTCAGAGAACTAGAGGCAGGTGCATTTCAGTGTGAGCGAGGGCCCAGAGCTGTAGTTAAGGAAAATGACCCATCTGTGTCTCAGGGCAACAGCAAATCAAGGAGAGGAAGCAGACAGGGATAGAGGCTACTCTTAGAACACATAGACACAGTGTGTACCACGGCCAAAGAGGGCCACCAACCCAGGATTTCCCCCGCAGAGGATTGAAATCACAGAAAGTGCTCCCCTGACATCAAGGCTACATAGCTGACCATTGCGGAGAAGCCCAGTTATGCTCCCTGCTGACTGTGTGACCTTGGACGAAGTGCCCAACCTCTGTAAGACTTTATTTGCTTATCCCCAAATGGGGAGAACCCCTGCTAGGTCCACATCTTGGCGATCCTTGAAAGAGAAGACGTATGGAAAAGGGCTTTGGAACCCAGAAGTGCTGAGTGAATCTGGAGTGTTATTACCTTTGTGAAAACACAGCCTGTCTGCTCTGGAACATGTTGCGCTGTAGGAAGAAAGTCCTAACACAGATGGAAAAACACCAGAGACTGGCAGGAATCAGGGAGGAGAAGCAGTGTGCAAATGTGAAAGATTCAGACTCTTGAGACTGAGAAGGCTTAGAATACATACTTGGTTAGAAAAACTCTGCAAGCTAAGCCACCCCTTTTCTTGCTTCGGTGGCCAGCGGCCACCTCCCCCTTAAAGAGAGTCACGGTCCAGATGCCCCGGGGGAGGCCAAGCACAGGGGGCACTGCGGGTCTCTGGCCGAACCCCACCAGTTAGCGTAACACCAGAGACGATTCATCTCACCCACTGACTCTCATAGCAAATATAATTTACAACAAGATTAACCTGATGCATATTCAGTGATCTGCATATGCGGTTGTGCTGCCTAGTAACTAGACCCAAATGGTAAATAGTCCTGACAAATGACTGCAATGATCATGTTATTTAATACAATCAAGCACAGTTTATAGTTTTTCTCTTTTCTTTTCTGGGTTTTGTAATGAATACCTCTCTCCTGGTTGCAGTGATGATGATGATAATGGCGATGATCATTAACACACACCCATAAAGGCAGAGGTCCTGGATCATTCTTCCTGACAGGTTTAATTTACTTACTCCTGCTGCTTGTCCCTGGTTCCTGGGCTTAGAGTTTCCCTGTGATAACCTAGCCTGGTCCATCTCCTTCTACCCACCTCAGCTCCAAACATGAAGTAGAATCATCCTCTTTGAAGCTCTATCCCAGAATCTTTTCTTGCCTTAAAAATTACTGGGCCATCGAGGAATCAGAGTTTAGAATTAGTGAGTCCTGAGAAGACGTTTCTCTGCTAGCCCATCAAGTACAGTACTAGGCGCTCAGCTTGACTGTGTTCATCATGGATTTGTCAGCATCTGGAGCAGTGCCTGGTACCGAGTAGCTCAGAATAAGCACTTGTGAAATAATTTTTAAAAAATCTAATTCAACCCTTTCATTTAACAATTAAAAGACTCAAGGTCCAGAGTAGTTAAGTGGAATGCCCAGGGTCACATACTTAGTAAATGGCAGTGCCAGGACCCGAATGCAAGCCTTTCAACTTGTACCAGTCAGGGTCCCAGCAGGACTCTCAACTCAGGGTAATTAACTTGAGGAAAGTCTAATACAGGAACTGCTTACAAAGATGTGGGCTACATGTGGGGAAGCCACAATAGCGAATGCAGGTCCCAGGGCCAGCAACACTCAGAAGCGGTTATCTCCCCCAGACCTAAAGAGTAGGGGGCCAGCATGGTTACCTGGACTGGGAAGGAGAGCGCTGAGGAGAGGACTGCGTGGGGCAGGGGGAGGGGAGTGGGGGCGGCAGGAGGTGGAGGATCCGGCCAGCTATGCTCCACCTGACTTCATTCTCTTCCCCCCTCCAGTCTCCCTCCACAGCTCTCATTGCTCAAACTCAACAGGAAGCTAGAGGAGGAGGCAGCACTGTCGATAGAGTCCCTTCAGTCAGTCTCTGGGCAGTGGGCAGGGCGGAGAGGGAGGGAAGGGGAGACAGTGCATCTGAAGTAGCACAGGAAGGATACCCCCCACCCCACACTCAGGTGTCTCTCTAGAGGATTGTCCAGAGCAGTGAATTAATGAATTAAGTAAATACTTCCTGAGGCCTATTATTGGCCAGACCTTATGCCGTGGCCACCTCATTGCCTGTTATTCTCTATTACAGCTTCATCTGGGTCTCCCCCCAGACATCTGCTCTCCGGTATGACATTTTTAGTATGATCCTGCTGGGTGGTGATGCAAATGCACCAGGGCTTTGATTATTGGCTGCTGATAAAAAAGGCTGCAGGACTGTGTTAGAGGCTGGGTCCCGGAGAAGAGCCTGGCAGTGGAGGAGGATGAAAAACTGCAGCTGGGGGGAGGGCAGGAGGTGGAGTGAGTCTGGTGGAAGAGCCAGAGGCAGCTGCTCCCCTCGTCCTCAGTCTCACCGGGACCGGCAGTCTTGACCAGAGTTCACTGCAGCACACACACCATACGACGTTAGACTGGGGAGACGAAGAAGGCTATGATACTGGAAACAGGACATCAAAAAGGTGAGAAACAGGAGAGCCAGGGAAAGCAAGGGTATGTCGCATGCTTCATCCACACCTACTTCCTCAGCAGATTCCCAGCAAACACCATGTGCCAATGTCAGGAAAGCCCACGCATCCCTGCTTCACACAGAAGGTGGAAAGAAAACAGCAGAATGAGAACAAAATGTGTTTGTACGTGGGTATTAGGAGTCAGTAGCTCTGATAATCAACCAGGCAGCTGCGTCAACTGCCGAAACGTAGATTAGAATTGGTCAAGCTTCCAAACCACTGCCTGGAACACACGCATCCAGAATCCCAAGGCTCATCAGATCCCAGGGTGTGTTTAATCAATACTACCACTATTTAAAGGACACGCTATCATTGGCCCACATGATGGGAATAAGTCCAATTTTTTTTTTTTTAGAAAAATCAATTATCTCTACTTCTGGGACTTCCTTAATACTCCGTCAACTCTGTTTCAGGCTATAGTAGTCCAATTCTTTTGTTTCCCTGCCTTTTCCAAAGGGAGAGAATTACCTTGGGAAAGTCATTGGGGAGGTCTTCAATTGCATCACACTTGTGTTTATAGGGAAGTGAGAGAATTCAGAGCCAGATTCTCCTGTCTCTGAAATACAGAGAGAAACATACAGAGAGACTAGGGGACATTGGAAGCATCTGTGAACACTTTTTTCTATTTTTAAATTTTGTATGTGTGTTTTTAAAAATAGATAAACACACACATATACTTTCACATAGTTCATAATCCAGAGTACAAAAAGGCAGCTGAGAAGACTCCCTCCCACCCATGCCTCTTGTCCCCATTCTTCCCCGCACAGTCACACATGAGGAAGTCTTCTGGAATTTCTGAATGCATATGCAGGCAAATGCCAATAGAGAATCATAGTTTTCTCTCTCATTCACACAGAAAGTAGCCTATTTCCAGATATAGATACATTTTTATTAGAGATTGTTCATTAAACTTTATCTTGTGCCCTGGCTGGTGTAGCTCAGTGGATTGAGCGTGGGCTGCGAACCAAAGGGTTGCCAGTTCGATTCCCAGTCAGGGCACATGCCTGGGTTGCGGGCCAGGTCCCCAGTGGGGACCATGTGAGAGGCAACCACACACTGATGTTTCTCTTCCTCTCTTTCTCCCTCCCTTCCCTTCTGTCTAAAAATAAAAAAATCTTAAAAAAAAAAAAAAAAAGCTTTATCTTGTCCAGTAACATACAGGCAGTTGCTCTAACTTTTGTCTTCTGGCACAGTGTGGTAGCCTGACCACTAAGGCTGGGCACGAACAGGGCGATGCATCTCCTGTCTTCATTGCCCACAAGGAGAGGATTCATGAGGTACCTAAGACACAGGTTAAGGCACCACCCAGGGGCTGTGAAGCCAATGAGCAAAGAGTAGTGTCTTCTGAGAGCCCTTCTGACTTATCCTCCTGTGACATCTGGCATTTGAGCAGAAGAGGGAAGATGAATCGAGGTGGAAAGATTTTTGACAAGAAAGAGCAAATGTGACAGTGGAGGGTTGCTCTGTGAAGCCTGTGAGATTACGCACGATAAAATACAATGGGGGGGCTGGAGTCTCTATAGCTGATGCTCTTTCATCTGGGGAACTTAAAGAAAGCTATATTGAGAGTTGGAAATATTGCAGTCCAGGCCAGCTCAGCCTCTGCTCAAAAAGCAGATGGAGACGGTGTAGTTTCCCCAGAAGGGGTTCCAGGCCCCGAACCCCCTCAGCAGGGGTCATATGTGTGGCGCAAGGACCATGGAGCTGTAAGCACACAGTTGGGCCTGACAGGGCAAGGGTTGCTGGTCTTTGCTCAGATGACCAGGCCGACTGGGGAGGTTTCTGCACCCCATGCCCAGGCGGAGGGCAGCCTGTGCTCATGAAGGAAGTGCTGCTTCTTCCTCTTGTTCTTAGGGCCTGTGGGGGAGAGGTCTCTGCCTGAGGCTCTAGAATACAGCGTGAAGTTGGGGGATGAGGTGAATGTGAGGGCTACATTGGAGGGCTGTGCAACTGGAGGGATCTCTCACCAGGGAACAGCTGGTGCTGTTTTCCTGGTTCAACCCCTGGCTAAGTTTCCCCAGTTCCCAGCATTCCTCTTTGACCATGACAGCTGGTCCTTGGGACATTTGCCAAGGCCTTGCATCCAGCCCTGCCCTGTTCGATCCAATGAGATGCTGCTACTTTTGCTTCCTAGCTGGGTCTCCGTCTTAGCACTTCACCCATTCCTGGCAAAATTTTGAATTGAGCAAATGGTCCTTAGGACCAGAAGCTTCCAGATCCTCTTGGATCCTCAAACGTTCTTTTCAAATGTGCATATCAGTTGGCGGCCCCAGAAAACTTTTCTTTCCTGAAATTAGCTCTCGCCGGAGGACTGGGTCTGGCACAGGTTCCCCACCCCACTCCCCCCTGCCCACAGTTGGACAGGGTCCTGTCTCAGTCATCAATGTTGTCTTATGAGTTTGTAGTGCTCACTGGCTGACCTACCCTACCTCATAAAGTGAATTATTTGACTTGAACTCTCTTACTCCTTCAAATTTAACTGTCAATTCGAGGAAGTGAATAAAGAGCAACTCAGAGTTTGAGAGGAGAAGACTGTAACTTCACTGGTGTCCTTGAAAAATACTATAAATAAGTCATTTTAATTATATTCTCCTTTTACCAATAACAAGCATCTGTATTCTTATCTTCAATAATACTCTCACATGACAGCAGATAAGATTATCCAGCCCTGTTGTTTGGGGAAGATTATGTTTCGTTTCATGTTTAATTGACAAGCTATACTCACCGTAGCCATTGCTAGGGAGATAGGGACGCCACCTGATTTCGAAGAGATGATAGAGGAGGGTTTGGGAAAAGAACAAAGGCTACTTGATGTCAAGTGTCCTTGTCCTTTGGGCTGAGGTATTCCTGGCCCATCTTTGCTTTCATCAGCAGATGCATGGTTGCCTTCGCGATTCTGTGTAAAATGCCATCACCGAAAACAAAGGAAGCAGAGCTGTTAAAACCTCCCCCCCCACCGCCTTTTCTTTCTCTCTGAAATATTTTTTTTCAGAAAATGTCGTCTCCCTTTTCAAGATGTCTAAAAATTGTGACAACTGGCAATAAAAGAGGCAGAAAAATTCCAGTGTCTGGGACAAAAGTGTTTCTCATAAGTTTTAGGTGACTTGAAAAGGTTAAATGTAATCTCTTGATTTTTATTAATTATGCAAACATAATTAATGCTATCAAGACCTTCACTTGAAATTATGTCTAGAGGAGAATATAAATGTCACTGTGTCTTGTTTTGAGAGGACAGCATTTTATAAACAATGACTGAATCTTTTCAGTCTGTATGAGGTGTTTTTCATTATGTCGTTAACTGGACAATAAATGAAGTCAGGTTACCTTCTTTTAATTCTCTCAGATTCCCATTCCCCAATAAGTGAGTATAGTTTGCTTCTTTAAAAAAATTCAACCCTATCTTTAAAGGAAAACATCTATTTTTATTTTCCTTGACTGATTTTATGACATTTAAATATAAGTTAGCATCAACTCTTCTTCCAATTTCCTTCACTTCTATACTGATGTCATGAAACAAATCTGCCCTATTGGTAGCTGAAGCATGAAGGAAACTGCCTTTTTAGTGTCTCTGGCTTCCTAGAGGCAAAGATGCTTTCTTATCTCAGAAACACAGCATCCAAGTCACAGACTACTGATGTGATAAGATCCATTTTTGTAAATCACATGGAAAATCTTTCCCTTTGTGCCAGAGGGTTTCCCCAACCTGTGTGAGGCATAACTTGGCATTTATTTATTTAAAGATTGTTTTATCTTTTGTGTGTTCTATTCCCTCAAATAGTAGCTATCTCCATTTAGTACTTCCAGGACTAAACTAGAATCACTGTCTCTCTGATTCTAATTTAGACTATGTTAAAAGAGTAGCACAAATAAGGCTTTTGATCACAGATTACTGGGACAAGATGCTTTAGTGTTATGGTTAAAATATTAATAATTCAATTGTTTGATCATATCATACACTACTGAAAATCACCTTAATGTTTTGTGCTATGTTCGTTCAATGATTGAATAAGAATCTGAAATGCAGTCTATTACCTTCTAACCTTTTCAGGTGACATGCGTTACAAACATTTTCACCTTACATTGTATAACAGATTTTAAAATGCCTTTTCAACACCCAAATACAGTCATCTTTCTCTCCTTTGAAAATGGCGAAGGAAAATGATTTCTCAGAAGCTGAATAAAGATAAGTATTTTCAAAAGTATTTTTCTTCAGGGACACTGAAGCACTTTGTTGTCAGAATATAGCATTATTTCACAAGTGTAGGAACTCTAGATTCTAATATTATTTTTTTCTAAAATAATAACCATATGGTGCTCTTAGTGATGAAAAGTAGGAAGAGATTTTTATGAAAAAAAAAAGCACAAGAAAAGATCTTCAACAGGCTTTCTAGTTTTGTGTTTTCACATGTTAAATGCCAGGTGCCTGAATGACATTATGTGTGCAGAATAAGTGCAGATTTTGCTGTTAACATGGTTGTTTGAAGAAACAACTAGAGGGAAACACATCGTCTTTGAGAAAAGGAATTACCTGAGAAGTTGTGTTATTGGTTCCCAATCTAAAAATGAAAAAGGAAACATCAAGAAAATTACTCACTCTATTCAACCATCAGATCCACAAACCTCAATCCCAATCTTGCTAAGGAAGTCTTTTTCTGAAAATTGTTAGAACTGCAGTGTTTTTAATGTCAGTCTATAATGGAGACTTCTCATGGAGCAAGCAAAAAAGCTGATTACTTAAACACTGAAAATCCCTCTTGTTCTAGAAAAATAAGAAAATGAGAGCATCTTACCTGTGATAACTAAAGATTTCCCTCCATTTGTCAAGAAATGAAATTTGCCTAGTTATCTCCTCCAAATCCAGCTCTTGGGAGATTTGCTCCTGGTCTGAGACCGCCACAGCCATTTAATTATATGATGTAGATCATTGGAAGAAGGAAGCTGTCCAGATGAGAGAGAGGTCTGGCAGGAGAGAAGTGGTGGCTGGCACAGACGGCCAGGTGGAGAGTGCTACCCTTACTTTTGACCAGCAAGGAGATCACGCCACGCCGTTGCTGCCCTGGGCTCTCGGTAAGCCCCTGCTATCAGATCATGATTAAACTTTCATTAGAGGTGGAACACTTTGTGTATTTTGTTCACTGTATAGATGCCATGAATGTTTAATACAAGGCACAGATTTATAAACAAAAGGATTGCAATTACTTATCTGTATCAAAGCAACTGGCATACTTTAATTGATGAGAGATGCATGCTGGTGGAAGGTAATGCTGTGGTGCCTCTAGGAAGTGTTTGCCAACAGAAAAATATGTAGCCAAAGGGGATAAAAGCCATCCAGTTGATGTAAAAAACAAAACAAAACTCTATCAACTACTGTTGAGTAATATGGAGGCCAAGGAAAACACAGACCATCAGATATTTCATATAGTTTTTATTACACAGAAATCTTGCACATAGTTTGATGAAGGACTGGCTTGATTTGTTTCAGGGAGAGACAAATCGGCTGGATGAATTATAGTTGTAATAACTGGGATAATAAAGAATATTGTCCTGGACTTCTAGTCAAGATGGAGTCATAGGTAAACATGCCTCGCCTACTCTCAGAAACACAGCAAAAGTTACAACTAGACTACAAAATAACTATCACCCAGAATCATCAGAAAATTGAGTGGTGTGGAAGTCCAACAACCAAGGAATTAAAGAAGTCACATTCATTCAGACAGGTAGGAGGGGCAGAGACACAGAGACATGGAAATGTGGATATGCAAAACATACAGTCCATACGCATGTGTGGTGTATAAAAATTGGGAGAGATATCTTGGGAGCAAGGGATCCCAGCCTCACACCAGACCATCCAGCCTAGGGTTCCAGTGCCAGGAGATAAGTCCCCATAATTTCTGACTGTAAAAATCAGTGGGGGTTGGGGTAGCTGAAGAAACTGCAGGATTCTCAGACATCTCCTCTTAAAGGGCCCACAGCAGACCCTCCCTCTAGGCTCACTGCCTCTAGGCTTCAGCACTGGGGCCGTAGCTGGAAGGGCACCCATGACATCAGGTAGAAACTAGGTGTCTGGCATCAGGGAAAGTGCCGGGGGGACAGCTTCTTCCCAGAACAAACTTCACAGGCCAGGTGGCAGCTATTGTCTCTTTTCTGAGCCCTCCCCTACACAGAGCCACAAAGTGGAGACACCATATCTGAGACTCCATCAACCTAGTTCACATGGGTTGCCCCACCATGGCGATTACCTAAGGCTCATCCAACTTCCAGGTGCCTCATCCAAATTACATGTGGCCTATTCTACAATAGGCCACACTAATAAGACAGGGAGTCAAAGCAGCTCAACCTAATACATAGAAACAAACACAGGGGGGCTGCCAAAATCAAGAGACAAAGAGATATGACCCAAATGAAAGAACAAAATAAAACTCTAGAAAAAAAATAAACAAAATGAAGATAAGCAATCTATCAGATGCAGAGTTCAAACCACTGGTTATTAGGATACTCAAGGAACTCATTGAGTACTTCTACAGCATTAAAAAAGACCCAGGTAGAAATGAAGGTTACATGAAGTGAAATAAAGAAAAATTTATAGAAAATCAATAAGGGAATGGATGAAGCCAAGAATCAAATCAATGATTTGAAACACAAGAGAGAAAAAAAACATTCAATCAGAACAGCAAGAGGAAAAAAGAATCCAAAAAAATGAGGATGGGGAAGGAGCCTCTGGGGCAACTTCAAATGTACCAATATTCAAATCATAGGAGTGTTGGAAAGAGAAGAGAAAGAGGAAGAAATTGAAAACTTATTTGAAAAAATAATGAAAGAAAACTTCCCCAATCTGTTAAAGGAAATAGACATACAAGTCCAGGTATCTCCAAGAATCCCAAACAAGATGGACCCAATGAGGACCACACCAAGACACATCATAATTAAAGGTTAAAGATAAAGATAAAGATAGAATCTTAAAAACAGCAAGAGAAAAGCAGAGAGTTACCTGCAAAAAAGTTCCCATAAGACTGTCAGCTGATTTCTGAAAAGAAACTTTGCAGGCTCGAAGGTACTGACAAGAAGTATTCAAAGTGATGAAAAGCAAGGATGTACAACCTAGATTACTCTATCCAGCAAAGCTATCATTTATAATTGAAGGGCAGATAAAGTTCTTCCCAGACAAGGTTAATTTAAAGGAGTTCATCATCACCAAACCATTATTATATGAAATTTTAAAGGGAATTATATAAGAAAAAGAAGAAGACCAAAACTATGAACTTTAAAATGGCAATACATTCACAACTATCAACAACTGAATCTAAAAACAAACTAAGCAAACAAGCAGAACAGAAACAGAATCATAGATATGGAGATCATTTGGATGATTACCAGTTGGGAGAAGGAAGAAGAATGGGGGAAAAGTGCAGGGATTTAGAAGTACAAACTGGTCGGTACAGAATGGTCAGGGGGATGTTAAGAACAGTGTAGGAAATTTACACAATGGAATACTATGCAGCAGAAAGAAGGAGCTTCTACCCTTTGCAACAGCATGGACAGAACTGGAAAGCATTATATTAAGTGAAATATACCAGGTGGAGAAAGACAAATACCATATGATCTCACCTATTAGTGGAACCTAATCAACACAAAAAACAGGCAAGGAAAGTGTAACCAGAGACATTGAAATAAAGAACAAACTGACAGTAACCAGAGGGGAGAGGGAAGGGGGATAATGGGGAAAAGAAAGGAAAGAGTCATCAAAGAACAAGTATAAAGGACCCATGGACAAAGCCAAAGGTGGGTAGGATTGAGGGTGAAAGGTAGGGGTGGGTGGGTTAGGGGAGGGTGGTGGGAGGAAAGTGGAGAAAACTGTGCTTGAAAAACAATAAAAAATAAATAAATAAATAAAATATGTAAATAAAGTTTTTTAAAAAGAATAGTATACGGAATGGAATAGCCGAAGAATTTATATGCATGAACCATGGACAATATAACACACCAAGATATATTATAATTAAGTTACCCAAGTTTAAAGATAAGGAGAGAGTCTTCAAAGCAGCAAGAGAAAAGGAGACAGTTAACTACAAAGGAGTTCCCATAAGGCTATCAGCTGATTTCTCAAAAGAAATCTTACAGGCAAGAAGGGGCTGGAAAGAAGTTTTCCAGGAAAGGGAAGGACCTGAATCCAAGAGTAGTATATCCAGCAAAGTTATCATTTAGAATGGAGGGCAGATAAAGTGCTTCTCAGATAAGGTCAAATTCAAGGAGTTCATCACCACCAAGCCCTTATTATATGAAATGTTAAAAGGATTTATCTAAGAAATAGAAGATCAAAAACTATGAACAGTAAAATGACAACAAACTCACAACTATCAACAAATGAACCTAAAAAAAACACACACACAAAAACTAAGCAAACAACTAGAATAGGAAAAGAATCACAGAAATGGAGATCACATGGAGGGTTATCAGCTGGGAGGGGGAGGGGGAGAATGGAAGAAAAAGGTACAGGGAATAAGAAGCATAAATGGTAGGTACAAAATAGACAGGGGGTGGTTAAGCATAGTATAGGAAATGGAAAAGCCAAATAACTTATATGTACAACCCATGGACATGAACTGTGGGGAGGTGAATGCTGGAGGGTAAGGGGGAAATGCAGGGAGGAGGCGGATAAAAGGGAGGAAAAAAAGGGACAACTGTAATAGCATAATCAATAAAATATACTTAAAAAAATCGAAAGGTCTCCAGTTCAATTCCTGGTCAGGGCTCATGCCTGGGTGGTGGGCCATGTCCTCAGTTGGGCATGTGCAAGAGGCAACCGATTGATGTTTCTGCTGCTCATTGATGATTCTCTCCCTCTTTTTCTCCTTCTTTTCCTCCCTCTCTCAAAATAAATAAAAATACAATCTTTAAAAAAAAAGAATATTGGTGGTTGTGATAGTTAATTTTATGTGTCAACTTGCTAGGCTATAGTACCCAGTTTTTGGTCAAACACCAGTCTAGGTGTTGCTGTGAATGTATTTTTTACATGTTTTAACTAGTAAATTTGAATGAAAGGATTATTTGCAAATGTGGGGAAGGTTCATCCAGTTAGTTGAAGGCCTTAAGGGAAAAGACTGAGATCTCTGAAGGAAGAAGGATGCCTGCATCCAAACAGCCTTCAGACTTAAACTGAAACCTCTTCTCTTCCCTGGGTCGCCAGCCTGCCTGTACATTTCAGAATTGCCAGCCCCACGATCATGTGAGCCAATTTCTTAAAATAAATTCTCTCTCTCTGTCTCTCTCCCCTATTTTATTGGATCTGTTTCTATGGAGAACCCTGAGTAATACAATGGTATTATCAAAAACAAGCTGCTTACAGTTAGTGTTCTTGTCTACTCTGTTTGGGTTGAATGTTAAAATTGAAACTCTTCAGCAGGAGGTCATTTTCTCTATAAACATTTCTGATTATGAGTTTTGTAAAATCCTGAGAATGCTAACAGGTCAAAGCAAAGAGGCTCTTTGGACTTAAGACTAGAGTGCTCATGACCAGGAATTGAACCCTCAACCAACTGAGACACACTAGTCAGGTCTAGATTTAGTATTTTTATTGTAAACATAAAGGGCATTTAAAAAAAATCCTTTCTAGACTTCTATTCAAGATGGAGGTGTAGGCGGACATGGCTTGCCTCTTCACACAACCACATTAAAATTACAACTAAAATATAGAACAACCATCACTCAGAACTGTCAGAAATCAAGTTGAATGGAAATCTGACAACTTAGGAATTAAAGAAACCACATCCATCCAGACTGGTAGGAGGGTGCAGATGTGGAACAAGCTGGTACCTCACCCATGTGTGGTAGATTAAAATTCAGGAGGGATATCATGGGAGGGAGGAGTCCCAGACCCACACCAGGCCCTGCAGCCCAGGCTTCCAGTGCCAGGAAGATAAGTCCCCACAAATTCTGGCTGCAAAGACCAGGGGGGATTAAGTCAGTGGAAGAAACTTCTGGAACCCCAAACGGTTCCTCATAAGGAACACACATATGGCCCTGGCTGGTGTGGCTCAATGGATTGAGTGCTGGCCTGTGAACTGAAAGGTTACTGGTTCAATACCCAGTCAGGGAACATGCCTGGGTTGTAAGCTAGGTCCCTAGTTGAGGGAGTGCAACAGGCAACTAACTGACATATCTCTCAAGCATCCATGTTTCTTTCCATCTCTTTCTCTCTCCCTTTCCCTCACTCTAAAAACAAATAAATAAAATCTTAAAAAAAAAAAAAAGCCACACATGGACTGACCTACTCAGAATCACTCCCTTTGAGCTCCAGCACTGGGGTAGCAGCTTGAAAGGCACCAGTGGTATACTGGGAGAAACTGAAATGTCTGGCATCAAGGAGAGCAGAGGCCATTGTCCCTTTCCTAAACTCTCCGCCACAGTACCAGAAAGCTGGTACCATATCTGAGAGTCCATCAACCTGGCTAACACTGTTTGACCCACTTTGAGATCCCCAGAGACTCCACCCTGCCCAACTTATGGGCCCACCCAAACCGCTTTTCCAGATGAATGGCTGGTCTTGGCTCATGCTTCACAACTTCCTATATCCTATCAAACAAGCAATAGTTGGCCTCAGTGAGTCTCAGGCCCAGCACTAGCAGCAGCCAGCCTAGATTCACAGCCTGGCTTCACCTGGGAATCTCTAAGCCCAGCACTAGTAGCAGCCATCTCACATTGCGTTATAGCTCAGGCAGGGTGGCCCCTTATAAACAGTATTTTATTTTACAGGTGGGGGCTGACCTTGGCCTGTGCCACCTGGGAAACCCCAGGGCCAATGCACCCTGTGGACAGCTATAAACCACATAGGAGCACCACCACCCTGCCCCTGCATAGCTGATCCTCCACCGAAGGTGCATGTTGGTGGTAAGTGGTCAGAGCCAATACTTGCAATTGACAGGCCTAGGCAAATCCCTCCCCATTGATCTGCCAATAGCAGCTAAGGCTCAACTCCAAGAGGAAGGTGTACTCAGCCCACACGAAGGGTGCGCCTTGAGTACTGAGCTTGGGTGATAGGGGAGGCTGTGCCACTGGACCCTAAAGGACACCTACTGCATTAGGCCACACTATCAAGACACGGAGTCAAAGCAGCTCTACCTAATACATAGAAACAAACACAGGGAGGCTGCCAAAGTGAGGAGACAAGGAAACGTGGCCCAACTGAAAGAACAGATCAAAACTCTAGAAAAAGAGCTTAATGAAATGGAGATAAGCAACCTATAGGATGCAGATTTTAAAATACTGGTTGTGCTCTGGCTGGTGTGGCTCAATGGATTGAGCGTGGGCTGCGAACCAAAGGGTCGCCAGTTTGATTCCCAGTCAGGGCACATGCCTGGGTTGCAGGCCAGGTCCCCAGTGGGGGCCATGTGAGAGGCAACCACACATTGATGTTTCTCTCCCTCTCTTTCTCCCTCCCTTCCCTTCTGTCTAAAAATAAACTTTTAAAAAAGTCTTTAAAAAATAAAATAAAATACTGGTTATAAGGGTGCTCAAGGAAGTTAGTGAGGACCTCAGCATCATAAAAAGGATCCAGTCATAAATGAAAGATACACTAATTGAAATAAAGAGCAATTTACAGGGAAATAAAGTAGAATGGATGAAGCCAAGAATCAAATCAATACTATGGAACATAAGGAAGCAATAAAACAACCACACAGAGCAACAAGAAGGAAAAAACATGCCCCCCCCCACTCCCTGGCCAAATGAGGATAGTTATACGCAGCCTCTGGGACAACTTAATGAAGTCCAGCATTCAAATCATAGGAGTGCCGGAGGGAGAAGAGAAAGAGGAAGAAATTGGAAATCTATTTGAAAAAATATGAAAGAAGACTTCCCTATTTGGTGGAGGAAATATACATGCAAGTCCAGGAAGCATGGAGAGTCCCAAACAAGATGGACCCAAAGAGGCCCACTCCAAGACACATCATAATTACAATGTCAAAGGTTCAAGATAAAGAGAGAGTCTTAAAAACAGCAAGAAAAAAGAAGTTAGTTACCTACAGGGGAGTTCTCACAAGACTGTCAGCTGATCTCTCATAAGAAACTTTGCAGGCTAGAAGGGATTGGCAAAAAATATTCAAGTCATGAAAAGCAGGGACCTACAACCAAGATTACTCTACCCAGCCAGGCTGTCATTTATAACCGAAGGGCAGATAAAGAGCTTCCCAGACAAGAAAAATCTAAAGGAGTTCATCATCACCAAATCAGTGTTATATGAAATGTTATAGGGACTTATTTAAGAAAAAAAAGATAAAAACTATGAACAATGAAATGGCAAAAAATACAAATGAATCAACAATTGAATCTAAAAGACAAACTAAGCAAACAAGAACAGAGACTGAATCATGGACACAGAGAGTGTTTTGAAGGTTGCCAGGTGGTAGAGGTTGTGGGGGATAGGTGAAGAGGGGAGGGGATGAGAAGTACAAACAGGCACTTACAGAAGAGCCATGGGATGTAAAGTACAGTACGGGAAACGGAGTAGCCAAAGAACTTATAGGCGTGACCCGTGGACATGAACAATGTTGGGGAGAGTTGCCTGAGGGAGTGCGGGGTGCTGGGTGGAGGAGGACTGGGGGGCGGGGGCGTGAAATCAGGACAACTTCAATAGCATAATCATTAAAACATAATTTTAAAAAGAAAAAATAAAGAAAAAGTCCTTCTAATTTCTCTCCTTTGATCATATATTTTTCCTCTTTAAATATAAACAGCTTTTTTGTTTTCCTCTTTATAAATATATAGTTTTAATGGTAGTATTGTACCAATATTTAATATTTATTGGGTACCCCCAGCACGAAAAAATAAGACATTACTTGATTCTTGCTCTCAAATGATATAATTTAGAAAGTCATATTAAAAAATAAATTCTGGCTCTGGCCTGGTGGCTAAGTTGGTTGGAGCATTGTCCCACATACATCAAATGGGTTTGGTCCCTGGTCAGGGCACATACGTAGGTTTCAGGTTTGATCCCCAGTTGGGGCATGTATGGGAGGCAACCAATTGATGTTTTTCACATCAATGTTTCTCTCTCTCTCTCAAAATTAATAGACATATCCTTAGGTGAGGATTAATTTTTAAAAACAGAATAAAATAAAAATAAATTCTGGACCTGGCATTTAAATATTTAACAACCCCAAATCAAGAAAGGGGAGTAGCTAAGATAACTAGTTTGTACTTTGGGCTATGTCTGTGGGCTAATTTAGAGAGAATTCTGTGATGGTAGATAAATCTCAGTGATTAGACAGCTTACCGATAAACCTTCTCTTGGTTTAAGAAATAGGTTTTGGGTTCAGTAAACATGTTTTGAGTATTTCTTGTGTGACAGACACTGGGAGATGCCAAGGGGAACACCACGTGGTTGTGCTCCTCTGGTGGAGGAACCAGGACCACGGAGGGGAAATGCTGTGCCAGGAGTGGCCCAGGGAGCATGGGGGACAGGAAGGGAGCAGAGTGGTAAAGAGCGTGGCTTCTGGGTCCAAATTGTTTAGTTTTTAATCCCGGTTTCGCCTTGTACTAGCTTTATGACTTTGGACAAGTTATTTAGCCTCTCTATGCCTCAGTTTATTCATTATAAAATGGGGATAACTTCATCCCTTCACCGAGACTTCTGTTAGTCTATGAAAATGGTGTGTCACTTATTTAAACCTTATTTACCTTTCCATTGTTTAATCCCCAGAAGCGGAATGCCTGATTCAAAAAGTTTGGTCATTTTAAAGACTTTTGCTACATACTGTCAAATTTCATCATTGTTCTGGAGCATCCATTGCCCAGCCCCTCGTACTCCTCTTATTCCTGAGTTACAATTCTTAGTCCCACTTTTTCTCAGTAAAGAGAAATGCTGTCTTTACTTCCCTACCTTTCTCTCTCCTTTTAGTTAGATATCAGTAAGTGTTCTGTAGATGGAGGGGCTGGTCTCTGGAGTACACCGTAAGTTAAGCACATGATTCTCTCGAATCATTCTGTCCGAAGACCTAAAGTAGGAGGTCTGGCTATAAGAAGTGGAGTGGAAAGAAAAGATGGTATTGGGAATCCTGGGCCAGATCTGAAGGAACAGGGCAAAGGAAGGGTACAGAAATATGTAGAATCTGGAATTGCCCTCTAAAATATTTTTAATGCCCTTGCCTCCCCCCGTGGCATATGAAGTCACCTAAAACTTCTGTCCCAAGACTGCCCCTTGCACATCAAAAGTTTGGGGTGAATATGGGGTCTCAGGTGGCAACAGCAAAAGGAAGTATACAGCAGGGGCAGTGGGGAGGAGAATTTTGCAGCCAAGTGGCAGTGGGGTGGGAGGACGGTGGAGATGGCTCCCTAGAAAGGAAATGAACTACGTGAGTCAAGGAACCTGTGCCTGAATCCTTTTGCTTTCTTTGTTGATAATTTTGAAAAGTAGTATCACTGATTTCATGAGAAAAACTAATATTAACTCCAAATTGGAAATTAGTATGTAAAATTTAATGTTATGAACAGTTGCTGTAGTTTCCCAGAAGCTATGACTTATCTTTGAAATTATTTACTCAATTTAGTCTTAAACTGAAATTGAAAACCTTTTGGTTGTAAGCATCTTGACTAGATTGCAAAATTATCCTCAACATTTTTTTCCTGCTTTTTTTCATAGGATGCTTTATAAACAGAAATCCAGAAGCAGAATTTTAGAGCCTTTGATTTTTTTTTTTTAAACAAAATCTCGTTAGTGTTTAATTAACCTTACCCCTGGAAAGCTCTTCCTTGGGATTAAGTTAAATCCTTTATGTTTTAATTATCATTCATTTTCTTTAGTTCTGCTTTTTGTGGAGATGAAAATTTCCTGATTATTTTCCTTCCTAAAAGAATTCTGCCAGTGCGTTGGAAAGTGGAAGAAGGCTGATATATTCTCCTTTTGTTGTTTGGTGTGGAGGAGAAAGATGGTGTCAGGCCCAGGGTCAAATCCAGGGCCTGCTGGTGACTGTGTAACCTTGGAGAAGTTATTTAGCCTCTCTGAACTTCGCTTTCCATATCTCCTTTGACTTAACCCACAGAATCATAATGAATACGACTTATGTGAAAATTCCTAACCCATTACCAAAGTTTTCTTGCTTCATATACGTTAAAAATTCTCCTTTAAAAGTTTTATTTTTTCCTGCCTTTGTTATGTATATTAGGGATAGCAGCCTGGGCCGGGGTTAGAGCTAGAAGTCAGAAGTCCCAAAGGAAGAAGACCGCAGCACTGGTCCTGATTCCATCCCGTAGTCACTGGCCATGTAGCCTTTGGCTGGCCACTTAGTCACTGGTGTGAGTCCCAGCCATCACCTGGAGGGCTTAAAGACCAGGGTGGTATAAAGGAAAAATATATATTTGCTCATTGTCCCCAGTGCCTGGTATGAGGTGAACCCTTAGAATTTCCTGAGTGACAGAGTGATAAGACTGCCTTTTGTTGTAATGAGGCTTGGCTGGGCCCCTTGGTGGCTTCATCGCCAGAACAAGGGCTGGTCACCAGAAGGACCAAGCCTTGACAAGAAGCCTGAAATTTTTAGCCCCAGACCCTAACCTCTAGGAAGAGGAGACGGCCTAGTGGTTGAGTTAATCACTGGTGGTCAGTGATGTGATCAGTCATGCCTGTGTAATGAAACCTACATAAAGCCTCTAAACAATGGGATTTGGGAAGCTTCCAAGTTGGTGAACACATCCATATGCCAGGGGGATGGCACACCCCAACACCACTGGGGACATAGGTTCATGTGCTCGGGGCCCTTCTGGACCTATATCCCTGTTCACCTGGTTGTTCATTTGTTTCGTTATTCATAAACTGTTACAGAGTCCTGTAAGCCATTCTAGCAAGTTACTGAATTTGAGGAGGGGGTTGTGGGAACCCCTAATTTATACCTGGTGATCAGGAGAACAGATGACTTGATACTTGCTGCTGAAATGAGAGTGGTCTTGTGGGGCTGAGCCCTTAAACATGTGGAGTCCAACTCCAGGTGGTTAAGAATTGAATTTAATTGTAGGACATGTAGTTGGTATTTCAGAATTAGAAAATTGTTTGGTGGGAGGGGGGGAAGCCCTCTCATTTGGGGTTCAGAAAGAACCCGAGAGCCAGCATTTAAAGCACATGTCCTACAGTCAGATTGTTTGTTGGGAACCTTCGCTCCTCTACTGTATTAGCTATCTATTGCTGCATAACAAATTAGCACAGATTTAGAAGCTTAAAACAACACTTATTTATTGTTTCACAGTTTCCATGAGTCAGGAGTCTCGGCATGGTTTAGCGAGTTCTCTGCTCAGGGTCTCTCAAGGCTGCAGTCAAGGTGTTGGCCAGGCCTTCAATTCTTATATAGGCTCAGGACCCTCTGTTCCTCTGCTAAGCTCATTCTGTTGTGCAGAATTCATTTTCTTGTGACTGTAGAACTTGTTTCTTCAACACCAGCAGGAAAAAGGGAGTCTCTAACGCTTTGCCCAAGATCTCTTATAAAGAACTCACTTGATTAGGTCAGTCTTACCTGGGATAATCTCCTTTTTGATTAACTAAGTCAACCTGATTAGGGGTCTCAATTACATGTTTGAAATTCCTTCATCTTTGCCCTATAAGGTAACATACTCATGGGAGTGATATCCCATCACCTTTGCTGTATTCTGTTTTGGGGAATATTCAGATGGTCTTTCTTGTGTGTGTTGGCAGATTGTGTCTAACAAGGCCAATTTCATTTAGGTTATCAAATTTATAAGCATGGAGTTATAACTAGTGTTCCTTTATTATCCTTTTAATGTCCGTGGGATCTGTAATGATGTCCCTTCTTTCGTTTCTGATGTTAGTCATTTGTATCCTCTCTCTTTTCCTTTCTTGGTTAGAGGCTCATTGATTTTATCGATCCTTTCAAAGAACTACCTTTTGGTTTCATTAATTTTTCTCTAGTGCCTATTCTTAATTTCATTAATTACTCCTTTAATTTATTATTATTATTATTATTTTTACCTTACTTTGGGTTAAATTTGCTCTTGTTTTTTTAGTTCTCTAAGGTGGACACATGGATTATCAATTATAGATCTTTCTTCTTTACTGGTACTAATTTACTAATTATAGATTCAGTGCTATAAAGTTCCCTCTAAGCATGGCTTTTGTTGCACTCCACCAATCATGATATGTTGTGTTTCATTTTCATTTGGTTCAAAGTATTTTAAAATTAATCTTGAGATTTCTGCTTTGATCCATGTGTTCTTTAGAAGCATGCTTTTTAATCTCCACATATTTTGAGATTTTCCAGTTATCTTCCTGTTATTGATTTCCAGCTTAATTTCACTGGCATCTAAAAGCAGACATTGTATGACTGCTATTCTTTTACATTTGTTAAGTTTGTAGCAACTCTAAAGGGTCAACCAGTCAACGAGGTAGGTTTGTTTTCGGGCCCAAAATGTGGGCCCCAACCTAACATTTATAGTATGTTAGATGTGTGTTATGGCCCAAAATGTGGTCTATCTTAGTGAGTATTCTGTGTGAGTTTGAGAAAAATGTGTATTCTGCTGTTGTTGGATGAACCAGCCTACGGGCGTCAATTACGTCCCGTTCGTTGATGATTTTGTTGCGTTCAGCTATGTTCTTACTGATTTTCTTCCTGCTGGACCTCGCCATTTCTGAGAGAAGGGTGTCGAAGTCTCCATCTATGAGAGTAGATTCATCTGTTTTTCCTTGCAGTTCTATCAGTTTTTGCCTTACAAGATATGAGACTCTGTTGTTAGGTGCATACACTGTAAGAATTATGTCTTCTTGGAGAATTGACCCCTTTATCATTAGGTAATGCCCTTTTTAATCCCATATTCTGCCAATAAGAAGAAAGTCCAGTGCATTTCCCTCCTGCATGCAAGCAGAGAGTATTACACAGAAGCATGACTTGTGGTGGACCCTAGGGTGTGTCCACCACATCAGTGTACGGGCAGTGTTCTTGGGCCAATCATTTTCAGCTCTCTGTGCCTCAGTTTCTACTCTTGTAAAATGAGGATAATGATTTTAACCACCTTATTAGGTCACTGTAAGGATTCATTAATCAATACCTTGGAAGCATTTAGAGCAGTGGCACATAGCAGGTGTTTATGACTTTTAGCTGTTTCACTTCAAAGCAGGGATAACAGCTCCTGCCTGGTTGCCCTCTTAAAGTTATTACAAAACTCAGGGGGATGTGAGGTCTCTGTTAATTGAAAAGCACCACACAAATGAAGTGGTTATTGCTTTAGAGCTTGTCTCCCTTATTCTTTCAACAAATGTCACCTTTCAACTACTGTCCTATGATTGTGCAGTGACACATAGTTGTCTGTTTGCATTTGCAGATGGAAGGAAGTGAAGGTTCTGCATTGATTCATCATGTTGGTGCTTCCTCTTTGCCTACTTTGAGATATTTTCTCCCTTATTTTAGAGGCTGTCCAGGCAACTGAAAGGTCATGGGGCAGTGAGTAATGAGCTTATCAAATCTGCTGTGTGATCTTATGGAAGTCACTTACCCTCTCTGAGCCTCTGGAGGTTTAAAAGAAAAGGAGGCATTGGACAACACTCTTCAGATAACCCCCTCAGTGTTTACCTTCTCTAGTTTTGACCTAATTTGTCAACTCTGCCTAACTCTATGTGAAATCTCTAACTCAGGCCCACAAACCTTCGTCTATTTATAAGCTGTTTGTGGTTTTGTGTAATATTTTGTGCTCTCTCCCTGGTCTTCAGATCACCAGTTTTCCACAAAACCAAGAAAGCCCTTCAGAGACAGCGGAATTCATGCTCAGGAACATGGTTCTCGGAACCAGAAGCAAAGTAATGCTTACAAAGTCAAAAGGGAGGCGAAATTAACAGATGCTCCCAGTGATGAACAAGGTGCAGAAAGGTTTTCGTGATGACTGCCTCCGTGGAGTATAAATAGGAATGCTTCCCTTCCCTCCCGTCTCCCCTCCACCATCTGCTATTTATGTCACACAGTCAGTAATTGCTATATGTGACCTCTGTTGTTGGTGACAGGGACAACATCCAGCATTGCAGCTCGCCTTGCTTTCGCCCATCTCCTGGCAGCTGTGGCTATAAGGTTTACCTCTATCGTAAGACGGTAGATCAGGATTTTCCTGGCTCTTATAACTAAATATAAGCCAATCATTCACCCTCCCTATTGGGAAATAAGTTATAAATAACGAGTTGGAGCAATCTTTCATCAGAGAGGCTGTGGTTACTAGGAAACGGGCACTGCAGTCAGGCTCTGTTGTCGTTATGTATCCATATGGCATTGAGGATAAGCTCTGGTGTTCTGTCGTTGGCCTTTCAAGTGCTTCTGGAGTATAATGCTTTCGCCTAGCAACTCTTCTGTGCATTTTAAGGGACAAAGACTTGGGCTCTAATTTGGCCTCTCTCATCAATTTGCTGTGTGACTTTGGGTGAATTAATTCACCTCTCTGGTCCTCAGTTTAATTCTCAGTAAAAGAAATGAGTTTGGGCTAGGTCAGGAATTGGCAAATTTTAGTCCACAGGCCAACAAATCTGGTCTGCCATCTGGTTATGTATAGCCAGCAAGCTAAGGATGGTTTTCACATTTTTAATGCTTGAAAAAATTAGAATAATAATAATATTTTATAACAAAATATTATACTATTTTATAAGATAACAATATATAAGTATAAGATATACTATGTAGTAATATATATTACTATATAGATTATATTTCATGAAGATTATATGACATTCAAGTTTGTGTCCATAAATGAAGGTTTACTGAGATGCTATTACACTCTTGTTTGCATTCTGTCTGCGACTGCTTTCATGCTTTCATGCTCAACAGCAGAACTGAGTAGTTGCGACAGAGGCCACATGGCCTGTCAAGCCTGAAATAATTGCTCTCTGGCCCTTCGCAGAAGAAGGTGGCCGACCACTGCCCCAGGTGGTCTCTGAAGTCTCTGAAACACCGTTTTACAAATTCATCAGTTCTCAGCACAGCTCCTTCTCAACCTGGGAAAGAAGTTCCAGGCTTTGAGTGAACAGGGCCTGGTTTACTTTGAGGGGAAATCTGATACTTCCAATGAGTCCTGATTACTTTCCTGGCTGTTAGGTGGCCTGAAAAGGACTGAAAATGTCCTGGCCCAGGACAGGATTGGATACGGGACTCTGGCCCTGTCTTTTCTCTGGGTTGGCCCTGAAAACCGGGGCCTGCAGTGGTTCTGACCTGAGCCCCCTACAGGTCTAGTGGAGAGATGAGGTGTTAGGATTTCACAGAGACTCCAAGTAGCACTGGCTTAAATAAGCCAGAATCTCATTGGTCTTTCTTGTTCAAGTTCAGGTAACCTATGCATTAAAAGGCACATAGCAACTGATTGCAAGGTATAAAATTATTTGGGTCCCGCAAACAAAATTTTTGAGATAATTGAGGAGATTTAAATACTCTATGTCTGATAATAATAATTATTGATTTTTTAGGTGTGATAATGATATTATAATAATGTTTTTAAAAGAGTTCTTATCCTGTGATATATACAAAATATTTACAATGAAGTGATATGATGTCTGGGATATGCCTCAAAATAATCCACTTGGGCAAGATTGGGAGTCGATGAGGCCCCACAGAGAAAACAAAGTAGGTTAGAAGTTGGTAGTTAAAGATGTGGTATGTAGGGGTTCATTATTTTCTCTTATCATGTATACATTTGAATTTTTTCATAATAAAGGTTTAAAATATTGAATGTTCATAAGTAGTGATTACAATTTTGTATTTTCAAAAAATTTGATCTGTAAAAAAATCTCACACAAGAGCCAAAAGTATACAATTAAAGTCACTGTAGCTGGATTTATAAAAATATCAGGAACAAAGTGTCCCTAAGTGAAAAAAAAAACTTTCTTGAAGAGGAATACTTGTGTTAACATTCTAAGCATTTAACAATTTCAGTCGATGACATATACTTTATTATTATTATTATTTTGGTTTTTAGAAAAACACTGCAATTTCATTATACTATTGTTTTCTTGGATAGCTTTACAAGTATATCTTTTTTTTCTTAATTGAATTTTACTGGGGTAACATTGGTTAATAAAATTATATAGATTTCAGGTATGCAGTTCTATAATATATGATCTGTATATTGTATCGCATGTTTGTTACTGGAGAAACCCTGTTTCTTCTCACTGACACAGTAAAGAATTACAGGTCAGTGAGCCTACTTGCGTGCAAGCAAAGCTCATTAGTGAATGGGAGAGCAAAAGCAAGGGTGGCCGAAAGTCCAGGTGGCCAGAGGCTGGGTAGAGGAGGCCAGGGGCCTGGTGGTGAGAGGCCTCCTGGCCAGAGGCCTCCTGGCCAAAGGCCCCCTATGCCCTTCCTGTAGCAAGAGAGCCATGAGCAAAGAGAAGAGGCCAAGAGAGACAGTCCTTTGTTCTGAGGATTTACATAGTTGGTAGGGTGGAGGTGAAGAAGTTACTTTTTTTTAATTTTGATGTCTATGGAATTTATTTTTGTTTACTACATAGACTATTCACAGATTTTGATCATCTTTATTTTGTGGCATTACATAATTCTATCTTTTTTTTAAAGATTTTATTTATTTATTATTAGAGAAAGCGGAAGGGAGGGAGACAGAGAGGGAGGGAAACAGCAATGTATGGTTGCTCCTCACATGGCCCTCACTGGGGACCTGGCCTGCAACCCAGGCATGTGCCCTGACTGGGAATCGAACCAGGACCCTTTGGTTCCCAGCCCGCGCTCAATCCACTGAGCTACACCAGCCAGGGCAAGAAGTTACATTTTGATTGGTGGGTAAAGGTGGCACCAGCCTTCAGAGGAGATGTGACTGCCTAAACATAGGTATGGGTGGGGGTCTGTTAGCCCAAATCCTTATCTTGCTTCAGACTCTATTTGCTCATTTTGTACTTGACAGGAGGCAGATAGTTAACCAAAGCTGTTTATGGGCTTTTTCCTTCAGGCACTGTAGTCCCCGCCCCCTTCTCCCCTTTAGGCTTTGAGATGAATACACAGTCTCAAGGTTTTCCTTTTCCCAGCTAGTGGAGAGGACACACACAGACTTTCAAGGGCTCCCCCCTCCTACACTATCATAATTTCACTTTTTGTTCGGGATCTTGGCAGCCTTATCAGAACAGGCTCAGGATTACTGGGTCATGGGTGGGTCATGTCTTCCTTTGCTTTTACCCTCCTGTATTAAGTTCTTTGTTAGATTGCAATGGTGAGGGCCTGCCTTTATTTCTCTTCTGGCCACCCATTCTTAGTTGCTACCTAAGTGTTAAAAGTTGTTACTTGACAATAAGGACACTAGTCGCTGGCCCGCAACAGTAGCACAGTCTCAGGATTGTTCCTATGCTATCTTCTGCAACATGTTCACCCACCGGCCCAACTCAAGTTTCTTTCCGTCACCATTAATCCCTCCTTTACCCTCCTCTAGCCCATCCCACACCTCCGTTCCCCTTCCCCTCAGGTAATCATCATACTGTTGTTTGTGTCTATGAGTTGTTGTTGTTGGGTTTTGTTTTTTTTTTTTTGCTTAATCCCTTCAACTTTTTCACCTACCCCATGAACCCCTCCCCCCTCGGACAGCTGTCAGTCTGTTCTCTGTGTTTATGAGTCTGTTTTTACTTTGTTAGTTTATTTTGTTCATTAGCTTCCACATACAATTGAAATCATATGGTACTTGTCTTTCTCTCACTGGCTTATTTCACTTGGCGTAATGCTCTTGAGTCCATCCATGATGTCATAAAAGGTAAGATTTTCTTCTTTTTTTTACTGCTAAGTAGTATTCCATTGTATAAAGGTACCACTGCTTTTTTATATACTGATGGGCACTGGGGCTTTTTCAGATCTCAGTGATTGTATATAGCACTGCAATGAACATAGGGGTGCATATATTCTTTCCAATTAGTGCTTTGGATTTCTTAGGATATGTTCCCAGAAGTGAGATTGCTGGGTCATAAGGCAGTCCCATTTTTAATTTTTTAGAAACCTCCATACTCTTTTCCACAGTGGCTGCACTGATCTGCATTCCCACCAATAGAATACAAGGGTTCCCTTTTCTCCACATCCTTGCCAGCACTTGTTGTTTGTTGATTTATTCATGATAGACATTCTGACAGGTGTGGGGTAATATCTCATGGTGATTTTAATTTGCATCTCTCTAATAATTAGAAATGTTGAACATCTTGTCATATGCCTCTTGACCATATGTATGTCCTCTTTTGAGAAATGTCTATTCTGGTGTTTTGCCCATTTTTAACTGTATTGTTTGGTTTTTTTGGTGTTGAGTTTTATAAGTTCTTGATAATTTTGGATATTAACCCCTTATCAAATGCATCATTGGAGAATATTTTCTCCCATTTCAGTGGGTTGTCTTTTCATCTTGTTGATGGTTTCCTTTGCTGTGCAAAAACATTTTAGTTTGAAGTAGTTCCATTAGTTTATTTTTTCTTTTGTTTCCCTTGCCCAAGGAGATATGTCAGAAAAAATATTACTGAGAGAAAAATCTGATTTTACTGTGTGTATTTTCTCCTAGGATTTTTATGATTTCAAGTCTTATATTAAGCTTTTAAACCACTTTGAGTTTATTCTTGTGTATGGTCTAGTTTCATTTTTTTGCATGAATCTGTCCAATTTACCGAACACCATATATTACGTAAACTGTCTTTACCCCATTGTATGTTCTTACCTCTTTGTCAAATATTAACTGACCATAACGGAGTGGGTTTATTTCTGGGCTGTTTATTTTGTTTCATTGATCTATGTGTCTGTTATTATGCCAGTACCATGCTGTTTTGATTATTATGGTCCTGTAGTATCTTTTGATATCAGATATCATGATTCCTCCAACTTTGTTCTTCTTTCTCAAGATTGCTGTGGCTATTTAGGGTCTTTTGTGGTTCCATATACATTTTTGGAATATTTGTTCTAGTTCTGTGAAATACGCCGTGGGTATTTTGATAGTGAGGCAGGATAGTGAGAAGCTATGAAAATTCCTTGGCAAGTGGAATGGGGAAACTGAGCCAAGTTAATTAAACAAGGCCAAACAATTTGAGCAATTTAGAGTCAGCTAGTGAAGCACAAGACCTCATCTTCCCTAACAAAGGACACTTGAGAGCAGATGTTTTATATCTTTTCTCTCTAACCAGAGAATACATAGCCTAAATCACACTGGTAGGACAGAGACCAAATTAATGCCATTTGTGTCAGGCAAACCCAAGGATGGATGAACAAATAACAAAAATCC